>JAYJLV010061302.1:0-17432 GCA_036873485.1 Torymus texanus
TATATATTTAATTCATACAACATGATAAAAAACTAACGAAGAGGTTGTTTTATAACTTCATATTATTGATTGTATATGATCGTATATCACTGCATACTGGCGTGTGTATACACATATACGTGTAGGTTTGTGTAGAGATAAAATTTATACTGAAGCATATATCTTCCATGTACAGTTATGTACTGTTTTTGTTACACTGATAGCCTTACGCATGTCATTTTTATGTAATATTTTGATGAATTTTAATTTTTCACAATTTTTTAAATAGTATATAAAAATTCCTAACGCGAAATTCCTTCGCTATTTTCCTAACGCGATCGGACTTTACATTATTTAATTATATATTTATTTTCCCGACAGATCAGAAAAACCCACCCACAATCATTTTAAAAAATGATAATGCGATTCCGAGGAAAACGGCGATTCCTAGACAATTTCAAAACGAAGAGAATCCTTTTTACCAGAAAATTTTTTATGCAAAATTCGCGTGAAGCCGAATTTAGTAGACTTTTCGACTGTTTTGTCCCACTGTACGACGCCTGCGGCGCCCGCTTTTACGTAAAAAGAATACGGAATTATGACTAATGAAATAATATTCCTCATTTTAGCCGAAGCCTTAAGGTCCGATGAAGGACTCCAAAACTATGATTTCACAGAGAAATTTTTCGGGGACGGTCCTCAAAAGTGGAAAAGGTCCTCAAAAGCGGCTTTGCACACCTAAAAGGGTCTTCAAAACTGGCTTCGTACAGAAACACATGCACACAAACTTTGTTTTTAATTTTAAATTTTTCAATTCGTGTTTGTGTGTGCGCATGGGTGTGTGTATATGCACGCATGCACACGCAAGCATATTCTAAAGACACACAGAGAGAGAGAGGAGAGAGACAGAGATAGAGAGAGAGCGAGCGAGAGCCTGAGAGAGCCTGAGAGAGCCTGAAAGAAAGAGAGAGTGTAACTTTTATATTTTACCTCTCTATATCATGGAAAATGCACCTACATAGAAAATTTTCAGATCCATGGGTTTGTTATGGGGTTTTCGATATTTTATCTGATTTTGGAATCTAACGATACATGATTCCTGAATATATGGTTTTATGATGTGTCTATGGGGTTAGGTTTTTATGGCATTTTTTATAACTTATATGTATAGCCTCTCTGCCCCATGGCAAGTGTACCTACATACAAAATTTTCATATTCATGGAGTATTTATGGGGTTTTCAACATTTTATCGTATTTTGGAAGCTAATAGTACATGATTCATAAATATATGGTCTTATGGTGTCTCTATGGGGTTTTTATGGTGAATTTTATAACTTTTGTGTATAGCCTATGTGCACTAAGGCAAGTGTACCTACACTGACCTTCTTACTTACGCAGCTACAGAACATTTTTAGATTCATGGGATTTTTATGCTTTCTACAACTTCTGTATATAGCCTCTCTGTACTATACACCGAGCGGTCATTACCCACGGACAGTGTCTAATCACGCGAGCACGGCTTAAAACAAATGGAAAAACCTAACGGATACCCTCTCATAAGACCATTTCATCATAGATTACAGTTCCGCGACACACACTTGTAGAACTGTATTCCAATTTCCTGTATTAAGCCACTATCTAGATAACATACTCGCACACAAAATTTGTATGGGGCCACAAGAGAGACATATGACGCACTTCAGAGTCCGCACAGTATACTCCTGATAATTTGTGACGTATATTCATGATTGGAAATCGATCGACCGTTCGTCTTTGCCACGGATGATCTTATCGCGCGTGGGCTTTCATCGCACACGTGCTGTCGAACTATATCATTTTACTTCGAATTAGTCAGAACTTGCAGTCGTTTACTAATTGTATCTTGTCGTGTGTTCCATTATGTTTCCAATTTCTTGAATTACACTCAGGTGTGATTGGCATTGGCGGTGCAGCAGAAAATAGTTAATTGGTTGCTGGTGCGCCCCAATAAGCTGATTGTTCGGCCGCGGGAGGCGCAGCAGATAAGAGCTCATTGGTCAACGCTGTGCCGGCAAAAGAGCTGTTTTATCGCGGTGCGAGCCCCACCGTAAGGCTCACGAGTGGCCGAGCCCGGGGTGGGGGGACCGAGCGTAGTTATGAGCTCTTCAGAAGAAGTGTTTCAGAGTGCCCAGTCAGTATGAATTATGGACACACGCTGGAAACATCCGTGGACTTGCACGTTAAGTGGGCCAACCGGTTACGATAAAACATTATTTTTTAGCAAATTTCTTAAATACATTGGCCGCTTGAGCCACACCCGCTTTGAACGTATGAATGGTAATCAGGATACAGAGATCTGGATAAAGATTAGCTGAACGATCCAAAACTCAGGTTGATCATCATCGACAACGTCATGCGCGATTCGTCCTCTGGGGGAGCCATAGTAAACCTCTTTATGAAAGGCAGCCATCGCAGCGACTTGAGCGTGATTTTTATCACTCAAAACATTTTGGATCAAGGCAAAGGTCAACGCGACATATCTTTAAACGCTCATAACATTGTAATCTTTAGGAACTTATGCGGTCGTACCTTGACACGTCATCTTGCTAGACAAGAATATCCTGAATATCCCCGATTTTTGAAGAAGCGTACCAGGACGTAATCTCGCAAGATTTCAGTTACCTCATGTTGGATTGAAAGTAAAATACAGCGGATAATTGTCGATTTCGACCGTGCATTTACCCCGATAATAAGTACCAGTATGTTTACGTACTGGGAAACAAATAACAAACAGTAAAAATCATGTTTCAATTGTGGCATTGTAATGGCGACAAAAGCGTGTTATCGGTACTCGAAAAGAGGCTAACGTCTTGGCAGTATTGTACAATTTTAACAAAGAACAGCAAAAAGCAGTTTTGCAGAAAGTTGATGCAAAATCAACTTTAATAGATAACGTCCGTTAAGTAAGGTCACACGTATCGCCTGCGTAAGCATACAAAAGTTCTACGAAAACTGGCGTCACCGGATATCACTTTACTAATCTCGTGGATAAATAAGGATGGAACACACAGGAGAGCATTGAACGTTTACAGACTACACTCGGAAAAAATAAGATTAAGTCTGTGCAAACACAGCTTCAGTGATGGGTAGACTCGATGCTGAAATGAACGGAATATTAAACTCGTCAACATACAAATACGAGCGTGAAAATTGGACTCTCTACCGTCAAGTTTTACAGCGATATCTTCACTTTAAAGGAAAAAAGGAGGAGAAAAGTATAAAAAAAAGTGCAACCAAATGACAGTGCCATTGATTCTAATACGATGAACGATAAGGAGCAGGAGAAGGAGGAGGAACCCGATGAGCCAATCGGCGCAGACGTTATCTATAACGTCCCGAAAAGGTACAAGAAGAAAGCCAAACAACTTGTACAACGCTTGCGGGCTTGTGGTAAAGTATTTTGAGATTCCAGCGGCGCTGTCACGATATATGGCATGCGTGTTCCTGGAGCCAATATTATCGGCTTGGTCAATGATGCAATGAGAGATAGAGAATAGAAGGCTCCACCTGAACATTTTCAGTTCGCTTACGCTCTTCGCCAATTGACTGGACCTCGAGAGTTTATAGGCAACAAGCGTGTTTGGTACGAGGTCGCCACGAATTCGTCCACCAGCGATCATTTAGAGAACGGTGTTATTGCTACACCACGTCGCATTCCTATTTTGGCAGTTCAGAGTAGCGGTGACAGGGGTGGTAATGAAGCAGAGTCAGCGAAATCCGAAAAAAGAGGAAAGATGTCAGCTGAGAAAAAAGAAGTCTCACCATTACACTCTGAAATACTGTCATGGCGGGGAATGAGCGAAGCACACGCCGCATTATAAATTTTGCGGACTAGGAGCTAAGCTAGCAGAGCGTATCGAGCGCGGAGACGTTGAAGTCAATCCGTTGGAAGAGGCCTGTCGGCAGCATGATCTAGCTTGTGTCAAATCGAACAGCGATCGACGTCAAGCCAACCGAGTTTTAGCGCAATATGCCATCCCTCGCATGTTAGCCGAGGAAAGACCTTCTAACAAAAAAACAGTGGAAATAATGACAGCTGGCGGCATGGTTTTTATCGCGTATCATGAATTTTATGAGAAAGCAAGATAAGGAAGATAATAAAACAAAGCGTGGAAAAATAAAAAGGACAAGAAGAAGAAACAGAAACCAAAGAATAAGAAGAATAAGAAGAAAATAGACAAAATAATCTCGAACAAAGAATAAAACGTTTGATAAACTTAATCACAAAGGACATCGACCTTCAGCTTATGCTGGTGCTGATAAACTTTTTCGAGCGACTCATAAAAAATACGATTGTCAAAGTGTTATTGAATGGCTTGAGAGTCAAGACACTTACAGCTTGCATAGGCCTGTTCGACATCGTTTTCCTAGACGAATATTATAATGTGCGCAATTTGGATGACGTGTGGGAAGCTGATTTAATGGATAAGAGAACTATAACATACTACAATGATGACTACAGCTACGTTTTAACTGTTATCCACGTCATCAGCAAATACGCATGGGTTGAACCGGTCAAGGACAAAACTTCAGGAAACGTCGCTGATGCTTTTGCGCATATTTTGTCGAGAAGTAACGGTCGGAAACCAATATGTCTTCAAACTGGTAAAGGTGAAGAATTTGTCGGTGACGTTACGGAGAAAAAATTGTCGAAACACAGAATTGCATACAGAGTGGCACGAAGTCCGGATACAGAAGCTACGATTGTCGTAAGACATAAGAATTATAAAAGAAAGAACGTGGCGTTATTTTACTCATAAAAATACTTGAAGGTATGTTCATGTTTTGTATGAAATCGTACATGAGTACAACCATGCCAAACATTCGGCTACAAAAATGTTTCCAGCAAATGTAACACTGTATAATGCAGCTAAAGCCCGGGAAAGTTTACAACGTCGATATGGCAATCGTGACTTCCAAACCCTTAAATTCTACGTCGGTGACTTCGTGCGAATCAGCCGTGCAAAGAAAGTTTTCGCTAAAGGATATGAAAGTGGGTGGACACTAGAGTTTTTTAAAATTTTACGAATCTCGTCGATGCGTTCGCCTGCAGTTTATTATTTAGAAGACTTGGCTGGCGATGAAATAGGCGATTTTTCCTACGCCGAAAAATTGTACAGGTCGTAAAAAATTAACAACAGACGTTTTTGAAATTGATGAAATTTTGAAAACTAGAGGGAAAGGTTCGTCTAAAAAATATTTTGTAAATGCGAAAAGATACGACGATAAGTTCAATTTCTGGGTTAATGTAAATCAATTATCGAATGTATAAAAATTTAAAAAAATGAAAGGTCAGTTTTCTATGATGTTGTCGCAACAGTAGTATGAATTATTTTGTGGAAAATACCACTACACTTTTCATTACGCAACTACCTCATTAGATACGTCTTTATGGTTCATCGGCAGTCGCGTTTACGGAGGCTCAAATTACGCTGACATTTCAACACGTATTTTCCGAACAACCGGATAAAACAGTTTCGCTGAATCTCATTCGGCACTCAACTCTAGAGACAAAGGCAAAAATTTTAGTACTGCAGTGTCTTTGTTACGTCCAGGAATTTACGGAGATGTAAACATTATAGTAACCGAGCTAAATAATTTAAGCTGTATCGAAGATCATTTGGAATTTCGTATCGATACTGGTTGTTTCGTGAGAGTCTACAGAGTTTGTACAAAGACAACTTGCTCTGAATTCAGTCATCAGCTTCATTTATCCGAGAAATTGCGAAAAATTTTGGGGTTCGAAAACACGAATAATATTTTTATAAGAGATGAAGAATCAGTAGTTAGCGATAGACCTGCTCATTACTCCAATGGACTTCCATCTATGCTTATGATTTATAGTGACATTTGTGAACCTTACGTAACAGGTGACGTACAATCCCGATTGTTACGAGCAGTATCGTTAAATATCGACGATTACATGTACGGTAGTACGAAGATCAAGAGTTTCTCCCCATCCATGTACATACCTTTATTATACAACTCATTTAAGACCATAGAAATCGACATAAGGGACCAAAGTGGCTGTGTAATCCCATTCGATTACGGTACTTTGACGGTGACACTTCATCTTAAGAAACTTTGTGACACGGTACTTTTGTTATCTACACTTCCGCATAAAACTACAGAAAACCGTACGCACAAATGCCAGCTCCTTGCGGGCCTCTCCTATTTTCGCGTCTCCGCCGAATTTATTTAGGGTGCCAGGCGGAAATTTTCCTACACGCTACCTCGCGCTACTGCCACGGCTAACACTTTCCGATTCTCACTCTGAACCGGCGGGTCCACGTTCTGCCGCCTCGGGATCGATGTCCTCGTGCTCTCCCTCAACATGCGCACTCTTTCTCGCGAACCGGCCTCTGTGCGTCTCGATGCCATGAGGGTCTTACGGCACTTGCACCAATTCCTTCCTCGTTGGGAAGGAAGGGCACCACTACCGACACTCTCGCGGCTACTGACTCTCACGCCTTCTCACACACCCGCACTACCCTCATGACCACACTATACCTGACTCGCCAGGATGCGACTGATTCTCCGCGTCGCTCTCCTGGGGGATGATGTGGCCCTGAGCTGCAGCAGCTGGCTCCTGGTATCTTCGTCCTTTTCGTCCTCACTGCCCGATTCTTTCCCTTACTCTCCTTCCACTCATACCTTCGCACTCACACATTTCTTGTTGATTGTTCTTGTCGTCGCTGCGGTCAGACAAGACGTCCTCGCTCTCGTGCTCTCTCACGCGCTCTTCCTTCCGATCTCTTGCGGCTCGCTCTTTACTCGCACGCATTACAAATTGTTAGGCGCGAAATTTAAAACTAATATCAACGCTATTAACAGCGTCGCAACTTAACTAGGGCTCATTTTTTATACAGTGATGGATCGTTCCCAGGAATATTTCAACATGCACGTTGGTGGTGGCTATAATAGTGGGGAGATGCTTGGTGGAGCTCAACGAATTAATGGCGGGGTCGAACGTATTTATATTTTGTCCCGCTACCAAAGGGGTCGCGACGGTATTGGTTCATTTTTGGCTGGGATTGTCCGTCGTGTTCTCCGACTTTCCACTCGTGGAGCCAAATCTGCTGAGAAGGAGGCTGTGCGTACTGGTATGAACATTATCTCTAATGTTATCACGTGAAATAGACCATTCGAAGAGTCGATTTGACAACACTTTAAGGAATCTAGCGCAGTTCTCAAACGAACAGCAGAAAAGAAATTGGGTACACTAATGGAGGTGTCGGAGTATAAATCACCACGCTACGACTTACCTCTTCAGTTACGAATGGATGTTGGCTCTGATACAAACCACATAGATAAATAGAAAGAAGAAAAACAGTTCTAGAAAAAGGTAAACAAGAAAACGCAAGTCTAATAGTTTGAAAAAAGGCAAGGCTAAGAGAAAACAGAAGAAGAAGAAGAGAATCACGTCAGATATTTTTGGGTAGATAAGATGACTTTTCTAAACACCCATTCAATCTTCATGAGGGCACAAATCGTCTATCGGTTCTGGCGTGAGCTGTGTCGATATAGGCTTCTGATAACGCCCTGAATCTTAACATTGGCAAAATTAAAGCAATTATTTTCGGCTCTGAGTACAATATCAATCGAATATAGGAATGAAACTTTCAAGGTGTTGAGGTGCAGGATAACATTCTCATCCTCTTTATTGCCACAGTAACTAATCTCAACGTGGTCATGGAATCTAAGCTGATGTAGAAACTACATGTCGATACCAATATCGCTTTCAACTGATGACTCACCTATAGAACTTGGGTTATCTGACACTAGCGAAGAATATATTAATCTTGCTTACACTATACTTAGTCTGCGTGTCAGTCTTTAAACTACTACCGACGCTCTGCCCAAAGCCAGACCTGTTAATAATTCCATGCATTCTTTATTCAATCAAGTGGATGTTTTTCAAAAACCTATATCACGGCCAACAAACGCTTACAGAGTGTATCTTGAAACTTTATTGAATTATGGACCTGCTGCAAAAAATTCACATTTGACGAGTGTGCTGTGGTTTAATGATTCTGCTCGAAAAATGGACCACGGAGATGATGCAAATATAGGTCTTGCGCAGCCACACAAATTACTGTCGACAACAAAATCAGTTGACATGATCGGCCATATTCACTGCGACGTATTCAGTCAAGAAAAATTATTAATAAATGTTGTCGAGGTCACAGTGCGATTAGTCAGATATCGCGATAACTTTTGTCACATGGACCCAACGGGTTGTTACTCTATACATATTGACGAAACAAATCTCTTAGGTAGACGTAAAAATTCGTCCGGGTGTTTTACGAGCACATAGAATAATTCTACTCACAGACTCCAAGACTCAAGCTCTCGCTCTCTCTCGCTCGCTCTGTCTCGCTCGCTCTCTCTCGCTCGCTCTCTCCGTTTCTCTCTCTTTCTCTCTCTCTCTCTTTAGAATATCCTTGCGTGCGCATGCGTGCATACACACACACCCATGCGCACACACACACACATACACACACACAATTGCAAAATTTATAACAAAATTTTGTGTGAATGTATGTGTTTGTATTGTCATTTATTATCGCCCTAGGAGAATATCCTCTTAAGTGCGGGTTTATATAAAAGTACATTGTATATTATAATTTCAATTTCAATTAAGTAGCATAGTTGTGCGCATTTGTTACAAACACTTTAATTTAAGTAACACACAAAATACAAAATTTAGAAAAATAACACAAAAAAGAAATTAAAGAAAACAAAAAACAAAAAGTAAAAGAAGAGAGATGAACGATGATCTTTAACGTTCTTGGGTCCTCTGGACAAGCGCTGTTAGTCTATGATTGTTTGTCTACAAAAATCTTGGCATTCGCCCTATTGCGGTCTTAGGAATAACCATGGGAAACACCTTAGACAAAATTTATTACGGATGTCGCTGTTACTCAAATATGTAACTTGGTCATTGGTATAACAATATCTAGTCAGCTATTGTCATCTAAGAGTAATAGATGCTAGTAGACCATCTTTTTAAATGACCGAGGATTAGGTGCCATTCTAATTTCAAGAGGAAGCAAATACCAAATTCTAGGGCCTTCTACAACAAAGGTATCTTTCCTAAAGTCCAATTTACAGAAAGGTACATCGATAATTAAGTGATCCATTCTAAGGGTTCTGGTTGCACTGTTGCACAGGCAAATCTTATACACGAGTTAAATGCATTCTGAAAAACATTCACTTCATCCTTAGTTAGCTCGTAAATTAATGCGCTGCAGTATTCAAGAATGGGAGAGATTAGAGTTCAAATTAACAATGCTCGGATGCCCTTGGGAAGTATGTGTCTTGTGGCTTTAAGTTGATGCACTGTTCTATAGATTTTCCTCAATCTTAGTCTAATTTCCACTTCCTAGGATAAGTTAGGCACTAGATTAATTCCTAGATATTTTACTGATTCTGAGAAAGGTACTTCAACTCCTTCGGCTTTCATCTTGGATGTCGTTCTTAGGTTAACGTTGGTGGTGATGTTAGCGTTCGTCCCAATCAATAAGTACCTTTGTTTTGCTGTTAGGTAGTTTCAGCCCCAAATTTTTAGCCCATTTAACAATCCTGTCTATGTCTTCATTAATCTTCTGAATCTCCTCATTCAGATTTCTAGGATGGCAAGACTTGTAAATTGTGATGTCATCGGCAAATATGTTGTACCGACAGAACCGTAGAAAAAAGGAGAGGTCCGAGAACCACACTTGCAGAACACCTCGTTGAAGAGATCTCCATCAAGATAGATTTTCTTTTGAGATTTTAATAGCTTGAGAGCGGTTAGATAGGTACGACTCTATCCACTTGATCGCGTTGTCAGAGAAATGAAGTTTCTTCAGAATTTGAAGTAGCTTCACATGTATGACCCTGCCGAATACTTTCAAGAAGTCGAAGATACCATAACGGTAACCTGTGCTTTTCCGCTGCCAATCTGGCCTTATCAAGAGGTCTAATAATGTAAGTTTGAGCTATGATTTTTCCTGTAGTCAGACTGGTATTAATCAAAAAGTTTATTCTTTTCTAGAAACTTTATTATTTGCATCGCTGCAATTTTTTGAGTTGCTTTAGATATGGAGCAGAGTAAACTTATGGGTTGTAAGTCCCAGGCTGTAGAAGGATTTTTAATTTTTAGAATAGATTTAATGAGCGATTTTTTCCAATTCGACGGAAAGATATAAGTCACAAAAGAGACTGTAATTATATGTAGAATAATGTTATTAATTACCGGCCAGTCCAGCTTCAGATTACGACAAGATATACCGTCAATACCAACTGAAGAAGAAGTGTTCGTGTGTAGAAATTCAATTAACTCTTCAGATAGCGGATTTTTAAATTCGAATTTACTGTCGACAATTAGTGGAAATAAAGGCTTATTGAGACCTCCAGCAAAGGCATCGTTATCAATATTATGTTCAATATCACTTATATCTATAAAATAAGAATTGAGTTCATCTGTATTCATAGGTAAAATGATTTCTCTGTTGGAGTCGCCAATTATGCCGATCTTCTTGAGAAAATGCCAAGTTTTGTTATTCAATTTCATTTTTTCAAACTCCTTGATATAGTAGGATATTTCCGCTAATCTAAAAGTTATGTTTACCACATTTGTTAGAATTTTAAATTGTCTAAAAGTTTGAGAAGTTTTCCGTCTTTTCCATATACTACGAGCCTTGTCCCTAGCTTTCATTAAATTTTGTATGCATGCATATAATTCAACTTTTTTATTAATGTCTTCAGAATCAATAATTCCATTCCAATTATGCTATTTGAGATCTTGAACAAAATCATTATCAGAAAAATATGAATAATCCCGATAAGTATGAATTTCATTAAATCTCTTGATTTTCTTTGAAATTTTAAATTCGAATGAGATTAGATCATGAGCAGATAGGAATGGCACCTCAGCCTGTCTATAGTTGGTATATTTCATGGAGTCGTCGACAATTGAGAGATCGATCCAAGACTCCGAATCTTTAAGGTGATGGGTGGATTCAGACGTTATTAGAAAGAAATAAGAGGATTCAATGAATTCATTAAGATTAGTACTGTACTGATGAGCTCTAGGATCTATATTGAAATCGCTAACTATGACAAGATTTGTGTATCTGAGGAACTCTGACTGAATTACCTCTTCGAAAGGGCTAATGTACCCCGTTTTTTGAGATATATAAATACAACCTAATAATAACTTTCCAGATTCGACTACAATTCCAAGTAGCAAATATACAGGAATTTTTAGGTATATACCATTTTTGTCGACTGAAGCTAACAAGACAATCACTCTGCACCTCAAGGGCTTCATCACATATATTGCTATTATGCCTCTTCCTCTAATGCCCACCCTATCATTTCTGAAAACTTCATATCCTTTCAATTGAATCAACCTGTCGAGTAAACTTGGCTTGAGCCACGTTTCTGAGACACAAATGACATGATAGAAAATCGTTTCAAGATAGTACCGATAAGCATTTATCTTTTTAGCATTGAGAGATAGAGCATTGACATGGCAAATGCGCAGACCATAATTACTCTGATCCCAGACCGACAGTTTGGCAGGTAGCGCAGTCGCCACCTCGGTCGATCAGCGGAGTTAAGCAGCATTGGGCGCGGTCAGTACTTGGATGGGTGACCGCGTTTTTTCGCTGTGAAAATTGCGTGTGATCGGTTAGGTGTTGAATTTGCCTACTTACAAACTGAGCGGGAGGTGTGGATAAATACAGTTTCTGTGTCTAAGCCTACGGAATGTGACCTAGACACCGAAACTGAATTCTTCCAATACACCGACCATCCCGGGGCGGGTTTTCCTAATTAGGATTTATCCCACGTGATTTGCCTATAGGTTTTCCCCGCCCCACAGGCATAACCCTGGGCGAATGCGGAATGGAGGAAAGGTATGGAAAAAACAGTGTTAAAAGAGAGGTTCTCAGGAAATCGTATAGGTATGATGTAATAACAGGCAAGGATAAATAAAGGTGTGGAGTATACGCGCTAGGCCGGTAGGCTGCGTGGAAACCACAAAAAAAAAAAATTACTCTGATCCATAGTCAGTATTGTTAATTTTGTTCTTAAGTTTTCTCATTAAGATTGGACATTTTTTAGCGGAACTTACAATTAAACTTCGAAGAATTTTTAATTTCTAGACAAACTTTAATCTCGGCTTTACGCATTTTGTCGAGATCTACTGATTTGGCTTCAATTCTAACCGCATTACCCTCCACTTTGAACATTCTCTCAACTTCCAAGTTAACACTAGCGGGATTGATGGTTTTTATGAGGGTATCCTTGGTGTCATTAAAAGTTTCGAATTTTTTACCGGACTGAGGAGTGGGAGCTACTATGAAGCTGGACGTTTGCGGTACATGTGTGTGTGTGTGTGTGTGTATATGTGTGTGAGAATTATGCTGCTGTATCATTATCTCGCCTCGCGCTATGGTTGTCGTATCGACTTTCTTGGCCTTGACCAGAGCTGATGCCTGTGGTCGAGGTCAGGTTTGTTGTGACGGCCCATGGCGCGGGATATACTACTGTTGAGTTACAGAAAATGGAAATCAGGAAAAATTAAGCAACTGCGTTTCTTACAACTTTTAAGCGTTCCTAGCAATAACTAACTATCACTTTATTATTAATTTTAATTTATTACTGTAAATTTTATAAATTAATTATTCTAAGTAACACTATATCTAGATGTAGTATTACTGAAAGGTATAATGATTCTGTTAAAATCGACAGAATAAATAAATATAACAATTGAATATTTAGTTAGAATAAACAACCAAAATTTTTATTAAAATTTTAAGAAAAAATTTCTTTTGAAAAATTTAGTTTATGAAAAGAATCTTTAATTGAATATAATTCTTTTAGGCTTTCATCTAATTCATCACTGTTGCTTTATGAGTCAATTTACACGAAGTGATTTAGTTGAGAGTTAAAAATTTGAATGTGTTCAAATTATATATTTTAAGTCTTCTAATGTTAAAAATACATGAAGTACTACTAATTAAACAACATTAAATAAATATACTATAAATATATAATAATATAACTACGATCCTATATGAAAATACATAACCACACTCCTTTTCAGTGCTTACGGAAGTATTAGATCGTAATGAAAATGGTATTCCAATTTGTACAACTGGAATGCCTATCGTTTAAGTACAAACATTTTAATATAGTAGGTAAGAAAATAGTTTTCACGTAAAAAGGAAATCTTATTACTTTAGTCAAATTTAAAAATTTGTCAAGGATGCTATAATTTTCGAAATTTCCTAGTGTGTTTTTGTAATCTTATGGTTATTTTCATTCGTACAATAAAAAAAACTTTGCAAAACTTTGCTATTTTTTTATAACTTTTCAGTAGAAATTTCTTATAAATTTATTCATAATAATGTTAGTAATTGAGCTTGTTTTGGTTATGTAGGAGCTGCACAAGGACATAGCGCAATTTTGAATTGAAGGTAGTTTTTATTCTTCTAACAAGGAGAGTGCATAACCTTTGGTTAACGGATTAGTACCAAATTGAAAGATCGTGTTTTAGAGCAAAAAATATTGAACGCCTGTTCCAGGTTTTATTCTCATAAGCCTCTCTACCCGTGATATGTGCTATATTATCTTAAAAATGCGGTTTTTGTTGAAAAATGATGTCTTTTCTATTGTATGTGACTTTGCAAGTATTTCCATTTCGAAAATGAGCGAAAAAATTATAAAAGAAGGCAGAAAAAGCTTTATTTTGAGCACTGTCTCATCTAAAAATATCCATTTTTCAGAAATTTATGAGAATTTGAAAATAGCGTAAAAAATTGATTGAAAATTTCCCCCTTTTTAACGGGCTTTAAGGGTGCTATTTTCAATGATTTTTTTACGCTATCTTCAATTTCTTATAACTTTCTGAAAAATGGATATTTTTAGATGAGACAGGGCTCAAAATAAAGCTTCTTCTGCCTACTTTTTAAATTTTTTCACTCATTTTTGTAATGGGAATACTTGCAGAGTTACATATAATAGAAGAGATATCATTTTTCAACAAAAAATGTAATTTGAAGATAACATGGCACATATCTTGGGTAGAGGGGCCTATGAAAATAAATCCTGGAATAGGGGTTCAATATTTTTAGCTCTAAAACATGATATTTCAATTTGGTACAAATCCGTGACGCAAAGGTTATGCACTCTCCTTGCAAGACTATATTAGTTGATGTGCTTGTTCGGTACTCAAACGCTTTGCGAATAGCTGAGGACTGAATTTTTTGCAGTTTCTGGATTGATTCTTTATTGGTCGAATGATGCTCTTATACAGAGTAAGTAAGGTTTGAGGGTTCGAGACCCACCACGTGCCACATAGGAATTTTAGGACATTTAGGGCTTTGCAAGATTTTCTTTTAACAAAGTCTAGATGTTGAGAGAAACACATTTGATAGTCATATATAATTCCTAAGACTCTTGTGTTGATACAAGATTTAATAAGAGTATCTCCAATATTGATTTCAGTTTGGCCGGGAAGAATCTGCTTTTGATTACAGTGGATGAAAACGGTCTACGCTGTAATGTGGTATTTAATTTAATTATTAATTATGACTTCTGTTTGATAGATTAGTGATAATTATCATGGTACACATTTCTTAAAAATACTAGTAAAAAAGTCTATTTACATTAGCTCGAATACAAGCCCCATATGGGATTCACATTCGGGGCGCAACGTCTCGATACCAAATCACTTGATGCGAGAGCTTCGCGGAATTTGTGCATACTGAAATATGCGATACAAGTTGCTTCGGAGTTTTGCTCGACGATGACACTGACGACAAGGCTCCCACGACTCGGACAGTCACGGTCGCACATATACACGTATACTCGCGACTCTACACGGGAGTCTCGTCGAGCTTCGCGAAAAACCGAGTCTCAGTCGGAGCAAGTAATTGGTCAAGTACCGTTAATTTGTGGATTATAATAATACTCTGGTCCTAAATGCGTACAATCAAACTGACGGTTCGGCGGGGAGTGAATGCCCTTTGCCCTGCCGCTCACTTCGTCGGTGGTCGTAGCGCTGTTATGGATTCGCAACTCGGCATCTCCGGCCGGTACGCTCGGCAACGTCTCGGCTTGGCACTACTCAGTAGTAGTAGCAGCAAGCTTTTGGTATAGCTGGGCCAGACCATTTATTGTTGCATTCATATGCCTCGACACGTGCCTCGTGTCCGGCTTGGGGACATCCGAGTTACTCAGCTTAACACCTCAGGAACTGGCGACTCGCAGCTGTTGTAGTAAATGCGGGCTTGTGGTGATCCCCATTCGTATTTCCTTCAGTGTTTGTATTTTGCGCCTTTCGCGTTGCTCTTATCGTCCCGGTACCCGTTCGTCTACTCGCGTACGCGTGCATTCACACACGTTCGTGAAGCCGTCTCGTGGTCTTAGCTTTGCCTCGCCGGACTCACGCTAATATATAACTCTCTCATCGCGCATAATTCAAGACCTAGTGTTCTAAGATTATTTTTATTAAAGCGATGGATCTTTCTAAAAGTATTTTAGCTTTTATAAACGGGGATATGTTTGTGTAAATGGCTATATCATCAGCGAACTGAAAAATGCATATATGCTTCTTGGTAAATTGTCTCTGATTTTATATACATATAATATATAAAGCAGAGGACAGGGCAGGATGGAAAATCAAACGAAACCTGGATACAAGGTGGTAAAGGTTTAAAGGAAAAATTGATATGCATAATAGGAAAAATTTGGGATCGAGAGGAGATACCTGAAGACTAGAAAACAGCAGTGATTTTGCCACTTCATAAGAAAGGAAACACGGCGGATCCAAAAAATTATAGATGTAGTATATTATTACTAACTACAGCGTACATAATATACACAGAAGTGTTAAGAAAAAGACTGGAGGCAGAAGTAGAGAAGAAAGAATTACTACCAGAAGGACAGGCAGGCTTCAGAAGAGGAAGGTCGCCTATAGATAATATATATATCTTAGACCATATATCGTAAATGGCAAAAAATAAGAAAAGGGAACTATACGCACGCTTCGTAGACCTAAAGGCAGCATTTGATACAGTTAAGAAAGAAAAACTTTGGAAAATTTTGATAGAGATGGGGATAAGCAAATATATAGTAGAAAGAATAAAGGAAATCTATGAAGAGACCAAGGCAAAAATAAGAACACCAAAAGGATTATCTGAAGAGTTCTGAATAACTAAAGGACTCAGGCAAGGTTGCCTTCTTAGCCTGCTACTCTTCTGTTTATATATAGCAGGACAGGGAAATAAATTCAAGCAAAGGAACGTAGGCGGTATAAGTATAGGAAAAAGAAAAATACGGTCACTGGCATACGGGGATGATATAGTAGTTCTAGGAAACAACGCAGAAGCAATGGAAGATATGATGAGCACATTGAGGAAGTTCTTAAAAGAGAGGTGCCTGATACTAAGTGGGGGAAAGACAAAAATGGTGATCTTCAACAAAATAAGAAGGGGTAAAAAAGAAATGTAGAAATAGGAAGGAAATAACATTGAAGGAGTGGTCAAGATTAAATACCTAGGCTTCACGCTCAATTCCAACTGCAATTACAAGGACTGTATAAAAGACTTAAAGCGGAAAGGAATTTACGCAGCAAAACAGGCTTGGAGCCTAGGAGAAAGGAGGTGCAGAAACGATTTCAGAAGTAGGAAAATGCTATTCGAATATCTGGTTAGGAGCGTGATAGATTATGGGGTGGAAATATGGGGCTTAGCGAAAGTAAAGGAGCTTGAGAAAATAAAAACAGATTATTACAGATGGACCTAGGGCTCAATTTTTTACACCGAGATAGATAGTCTACAGAGAAACAGGTAATATGAAAATAAAAATAGAGTGGGGTATCAGAATTATGAAGTATGAAGAGAAAATAATGAAACAAAAGGAAGAAAGATTAACTAGACTATGTTGTGAGGAACAGAAGTTAGAAAATAACAGTCAAAATGTGAAAAGTCTGAAGGAAGAATTTTTAAATAAGGTAGGACCTAGTAGCCTGGAGATAGATATTATAAGGAATTTAGGTAAAAACGCGAAAGTGGAGGTTAGAAAGCGAGCGAAGGATATTGAAAATCAAGTAATGTGCGGTAAAATCAAAGAAGCGAGGTATAAAAAAGATTACAAAGAGTATGTAGATCTCTGTGATGTACATAGGATCCCCAAATATTTACGTGCGTGAAAACATTTATTGTATGACTGTGAAAAAACCAAAGAATATATAAATGGCAGAATTTTAGACAATATAGATGCAGTTAAAGAAGTCAAAGGTAAACTACACAAAATACCAACAATTTAAGCCTAACTACATTAAAATCCATCAACTCTGTGAACCTGCAGGTTACGCCAAAGTCTGAATTTTCACATTATGTAGAAAACAGCTTTA
>JAYJLV010061313.1:0-17432 GCA_036873485.1 Torymus texanus
ATGAGATTTGATTCGGATCTGTGGGAAGCGTTCGAGTTGAAATTAGATTGACTTGTGATGTGTGTATGTGCGTATGTGTTTAGCGAATTTCCGTGTAGGAGAAAGTTTTCAATTCGCTTTTATATATATACACACGCACTTTTTTTTCGGTATTCCGATGTGGCTTGTAATCCATAAGTATACTATAAAGTTCAGTGCTATATATACCGAGTGTGTATATATCTATATTTTTTCTTTTGTTTTTCTTTTTTATTTTGTTTATACGCGGTTTTATCAAAGCAGATACGAGTTGATATATTTGTTTTATGGTGCATAGTATCCTAATAGCAATATAATTTTTATAGACGATAAAACGCAGTAATGAAATCAGAAGTTATAAAGTATAACAACAAGGTCATGTTTTGGTGCGCTGCGACACCGCGATCAAGGCGAATTGTATTTGTTTTCATTTTTATCAGTATGTCGTTTCTTCAGATATACTTTTTAGCAACTACTATTATACCCTTATCGTTTATTGCTATGAAATATTATTACTTTTATTTTTAAAGCTTGTAGAACATGTTATTAATGTTTAATATAACAAGAGGAGAAAACAAATATTTTATATTATATTTCAGTTATTGAAAAGAATAAAAGTTTTATCGAACTAGAACGTAATCTTGTAAGAAAACAAGTATACGTAAAAAAAGAATTGATCGAGAACCCAATAAAGTATATGATTATGTAGAAAAATAACGTACACATAACTTTCCGATTATCCAATGAAAAACCATATAATAAACCTATAAATTCCTTGACCTCTCAAACCTCACCATTCATCAAAACTTGTACCACCACAAGCTATATACGTGCAAGCACCTGAGACTCTCCAAACGCCCTGAAGGAAACGCGCAAAACCGGCAACAAAACAATCAAAACACCCAACGCCTCCATCCATCTCATTATCTAACACTTCTCGCGTATGTACAACGCTCATATATAGTCGCGCCTTATAGTCTCGCAAAAATTTCCCCGTCCATACATATATATATACACTTATATATATCTGCTGCACGGAAGTGGCACGCGCAAGCCGCCGGCTAAAATTTTGAGTAACGACGTGATAAATCCAAGGGAAACGCGAGTCAACGTCTGTGTATGTATATGTGTGTGTATGTCTTTCACTAGTGTAAGAGAGAAGGTCGTCTATACGTGGATTTCTAAATTGACACGCGACGATTAATCAGATGCGCAAGGCGCGATGGTTTTGCTTTTTGGTGGTTATAGAAGAAGTGGGTTAAATTTTTTTTTTTAGATGGTGTTGTATATATGGGGGGTTCACTGTTGACGCACACGCGTCGTGTATATATATGTACTTTCTAGACGGTAGGAAATGGGAGTGTAATTTTTAGACAATAAGATAATGACAGAAACTTTCGAGCGATTTGGTAGAAAATTGATTGGCGAGTCACGTTTTGGATCTCGTTGTTGAAGCTGAGATTACAAGGAAAAGTGAGGATATTTTATGGCGGAAAATAAGAGAGTGAGAAAGAGAGAATGTGTTTGATTTAACGGAATGGAAACTTTCAAATAATACATATGCTTTATACTTTCATTGGCCTGGAAAAATTTATATACGCATATATTTTTATGTCTGAACGGTACGAGTAACGCGTGTGTGTGTGTGTGTGTGTGTGTGTGTGTGTGTGTGTGTGTGTGTATATATATATATATATGTCTTAAACGACAGAAATGGAATTGTACGAGAACCCGCGAAATCCGACATTCTTGTTACGTAACAGCACCGATAATCAATTTACAATCGCAGCTTACGCAGAAGTAGTATATATATATACCCCACACCTACACGAGTTCTTTGCAAATTCCATCGATCGTGACTGAAAAATCTCCATAAATACGATTATTATTACGACTATAGCGCATAGCCAACACTCGTCATGCAAAAATCCAAATCTTTCACGTTGCTTTCCACTATACTCCGACGTGCTCGAACGATCATAGGTCCCATTATATAGACGAGCGCGTTTTGTTGTTGATGTATATATATATGTTTCTTCTCTCGCAGGGCGACGCGTGCGGAAAGAAAATTCCCGCCTAGCGAAAAACGTGACCGCCGCCAACAAGAGAAAGAGAGATATTTCTCTCTTCTATTTCTTTACCTCGTGAGAGAAAGAGAGAGAGAGAGAGAGAGAGAGAGAGAGAGAGAAATGATTGCCGGCTAGGTGCGTTATGAGTTCTGCGGATTTCTCGGGGTGTAGACGCGCGAGAACGTATAATATATATAGACGTTGTTCCGAGAGTGGAATAACGATTGCGAGGCGAGGGTGAGGGTTTCTAGGGAAAAAGGTGTGAGAGAGATGGAGATGAAGGTGGTTCTTGGATGAGGTGCTGCTAGTGGTATATATATAGTTGGGTAGGTAATGGTGGGAGTTATGGGGTGGTGAAAAAAATGTTGTTTTCATGGTTCGTGGGATGTTGCACTTTTATCTTATGTGTGATTAGAAGGATTTTATAGGTTTTCTAACTCAAAAATGACGTTATTCTGGAAAATTTGAACGTTTTTTTTTTTTTCAAATCAAGTTGTTTCGGTCAGAGATGTTTTAAAGATCATTGATATCGAATATTAATCATTCGATTTGGAAATAAGTATATGGTTTTTAAAATGATGCGAATTTCATAATAGCATTTAATTTACATTATTCAGTACTGTTGTCAAACTTTCTCAAAAATTAGTTCGATTTTTATTTACTTTTGTTTAGTTAGACTTTAATGTCAAAAGTGTCGCTGTAAAAGTTTGATCGGCATTAATTGTATTTATTCAATTTAATTACAGAAGTGCTAAGAATTAATATTTCTTTTGTACCATCTTTTAAAAAAGCTAATAAATGTTTCTTCTTTATAAATAAAACGAAACTTTGATTAATCTCAGAGAGAATGAATTAAAAAACGTTTATACGCGTGATCAGACAAGAGTTTACCTCTTAAGTAGCTGCTCATGTGTCATGTCGAGTCATACGATTTAAAAAGGAGCTTTTAAGAATAATCGTCTTTTAAAAGTATGCTATTTTTACTATTTATCCGAACGCTTAACTATTTTCAAATTAACTTGCCAATAGCAAAGGTAACAGGCTCTCGCGTTATACCGCTAAGGTTAAAGCAATTATCTCAATTATTCACTTAACCAGAGGTGGCTTTTTCGTCATTTGCATGAGAGTACGATTTCCTTTCAGGAAACGATTAAAATAAACGTTTTAAATCTGAAGAATAAATATGCCATGCTCGCATAATTATATTGCATATCCAAAAAAAATGTTTAAGATGAGAAAAAGTTATTATTTAATCTATTGAAAAAATTGAGGAGTGTCACGGTTATATGGTAAGTAGTTCTTCAAAATAGAGAAAACATGTTTCAAACTACAAGTTTTTTTTACAATAGAAATACTTGTAATATAAACATGTAGTATGAAAGTAAATTAAAAAATTTTCGATTTTTTTCAAGACCTGGTACATTGTATATAATTAAAGTTGTAAATAGAAATCATTTGCTAAATTTAATGCAATTTTCTTAAAAATCAAGCTTGTAAAACCTCAAAAGAGCTAATAAATTCCCGATGCTAAACACTCAAACCCAATCTTCCCATCACCCTCAAAAAAAACTTCAACCTCACACCGATCTCCTCCTTTCCCCAAACACTTCTCTCTCTCTCTCTTACTCACTCTCATGCGCTCGTCTCGCTCATCGGAGGAGAAAATCCTCTTCTCTTTCTCGCGCTATCTCCTATAGCAAAAAAAAATTGCGGTGGTATCCTCATCAGTGTGCGTTTCTGCATAAGCGACGCGTAAAAAGCTCGCGCGGAATTGAAAAAGGAAAAAAGTCCGTCGATCGATCGGCTTTCCGCGCTCGAGTAAATTTCACCGCCAATCATCAACACGAAGAGAGAGAGAGAGAAAGAGAGAGAAAGAGAGAGAGCGAGAGAAGAAGGTATGGGATATAGAAAGCGTGTGGTTTGCGCAGCGCGCGGGTTTTTCATCGACGTCGATTGCTTTTTTCGGCAGGGAAGAGAGAACAAAAAGTAACGCGAGGACGAGACGACAACGACGACGACGGCGATGTTGTTTAAACAAATTAAGTTTCACTTTGCCGGGGAGAGGATCATGACGTTGATTGGCGTTGATAGGTGGTGGAAAAAGGGAGCGATGATGTGGATCGATTTGTTTGGTTGCTATGGATTTGATGATTTTTGTTGAATTGCTGTTTGTACAGATATTTCTGCGTTAAAAGGAACGTTTTATGTAACAAGAGTACGAATGCTATGTTTACAATTTCAAAGAGAAATTGAGTGAATTATTTACTAGCTTTCAACTCGACGTTATTAATAAATTGATCAAAGTCATATTATTACACGTAAGTATAGTTAATATTACGAATTTGTCATATATGTTAATCACGTGTAATTTATGAAAGAAATTCTAGAAAGTGTTACAAGGAGTTAAGATAAAAAAAACAAGCAGAACATAAATTCTCAATCGTACGAAAATACAATTATTATTATTATTCTGTTTATGTAGGATTAAAAATTCATCCTCTATAACTTTGTTTCATAATTACAGGCGCCATAAACAATAATAGAAATTTAACGGAAAATTGGGAGAAAGCACATGTATATATATGTGTATCCCCCCTGTAATCACAACATACGTCGTATATTAAACAATAATTACAGGTAAATCATCGGAGATTTCACTCAAGCTGCTCGTCAAGTATAAAACACGAGTGCGTTAAAGACTTTTAAAAATTTACTCAAGGAATTTTCCAGTTATAATTAACAAAGAAAAAAAAATATGAGCAACCGGAAAAATGCCGGCAATATATCATTTTTAAATCACGTATACAAACTCAACCGCTTCTAAAATGATAATCTTGTAATAAAAAAAAAAAAATAACATCCTTCATACATCTTTATAAAAGTGCGAAATACCAACCCAAGTACGTGACGTTCCCACAGTCCCTTTTATCCCTAATTATTCACAGAAACACCAATTAAGGCCCTCGACACCTCGAAAAAGAAAATCACATTCAATTAAAAAAGATTGAAAACGTCCTCTCTTTCTCTCTTCCTTTCCTTATCATCTTACGATGAGCTCTCTCTCTCTCTCTCTTTCTTCACGAGAGCATCTCCTCTTTCCCATTCGCAATTATTCGCGTAACGAGTCGCGGAACGCAATTACACTCGACTTTTCCTCTCAAGCTCGTCGCGTTAAAACCGCGTGTGAGTTTAATATTCATACGTACGTATATATATGCTTTTTCTTTGAGTACACCAGGTGCGTTATTTCTCGCAACTAGAGATTAATAGGCGAGAATGGCGCGCATTGCACGCGAGCTTAGAAGATTGAATCGTAAAGTTAATGCGGATGTTTAAGGGAGAGTGTGTAATTTTCGAGGATATAGCGTTAGTTTTATCACCGTTTCGATCGAAGTGTTCGATTGCATTTAATGAGCGTATTTATACTTTATTTTCGTAAAAAAAATATACAGCTAGTTCGAATTATGCGGTTACTCTAACGTATGTATATAGCTACTCGTTGAAACAACGCTCTTATAAAGTTCGTTTCGATGAATAACATTATTTTGTTGAGGTAAAATCTAACACTTTTCCTTTTTTGAAAAAAATTATCTTCAAAACCTTTTGATTTGTGAAATACAACTTAATAAACGAAATATGCACTTGGATAAAACACAACAAAACCATTAAACTACCAATGTACCTCTAGGAATGTAACATAATTAAACGAAAGAATCTCAGCGGAGATAGCAAAAAGAAATAATTATAGACTATATCCAGGCGCGCGATTGACTTTGAAGTGTGTGCGCACACGCGCGCAAGAGTAATTACCTCCGCTGAACGGTGACCCGCTGCGTTTGAACATGATGATCACGGGGCATCTGCACGAGTAGCTCCATGCTTCCAGCCAACATGTCCGCGGGAGTGTCCTCCGTCACGGTTAGGACCATGGCAGAGGATCTTTCCTCTCTCGGTCTGAAAACAGGAATTATTATTGTAATTATTTATTTGTCGTATGTCGTGTGACATGTGGTTTATTAGATATATAATAGCTGATATGTGTAAAAGGTAGTTTATTTTTGTTGTAAGTTGTAGAGGTATATCACTGTCAAGTGGAAACATCATATATTTTTTTTTCTATATATGGATTTAATTTAAAATGTTGTAACTGAGAAGAGTAAAGTATGGGATCCTTTGATAGGTGGTATTAAAGTTTTTTTTATTAATAAAAATAATAGATCATTGATTGTTCAATATGGGTATATAATTTTATGGAAAATTTAATCTACACTCATCAAGTTTTGATTTTGTAAATGTTTGGAATGATGGAATTGTGTAACAGTTAATGGAGCAGTAGAAAATGCCTATACCGAACCATAATTTACGTGGGCAAACAAAAATTAATAAAAGAAGTACATAACATTAATTTATTGGGTCATTACTTGAGAATGGCCCGTTCATATGAAACCACGTTCAGACCGCATGACGTTAGTTCGACCAATAGCCACGAAGGTTTGTACAGATGGCGTCTACGGACACATCGTCGTTAAAATTAAAACACGCAAATAAATGACGCAGAACACGTATAACGGGCACAATTCACTCGTCTTACCGTAAAGATAATTTTTCCTTCACACTTCGGCTTATAGGTTTGATCGGTTCTTAGAATTTCACGTGTGTTTAGGCTTGACTTTGCTTACATAACCTCCAGCTCTGCAATGAAACCTTAACGAAATTTATTGATTTCCAAATATACACACACTTGAGCTGTACAATACTTAATTAATGACCGTCATTAATTCTTTTCAAACAACCTATACATTTATCTGAAGCTACCTACGATTTCTTTAAAAAAAAAACGCCTAAATAGGTTTACACAGATGTGGGACGACGGCAACTTCACTCTATTGGTGTGACGATTCCAGGTCACGTCAATTGCGAATTCAAATTCGTATATACGATCACGCGCATCATTTGTGTGTGATGTTTCGGCTTAGGCGTCTGTTGTTTGCACAGTTGTATGAAATTATTTCGGTTGCACCGTTTAGGCGAACAAATTTAACAGCCGAAAAAGCCTTAGATACCGAGTGCGTTTGTTTTTACAGTCGCGAGGCTGCTTATCAGACTTGAATTAATTAGGCTGAACGAGCACGCGCGCGTGCGGATGAGAGAAGCCCCTGCGTGTCGATGAAGAAAGTCGTGTATGTATTACTGTGTTGGGATTGATAAAGTTAATTTGCTAGTTAGTCGGTCGAGGCTTTGGGGCGAAACTTGATGTTCTATTTCTAACTTAGGTGATGGAGAGGAACTGATGTGTAAAGGTTTCCATTCTATTGTAGGATATTAGCAAATGCATTGTTGATCATAGTAAAACAAGAAAAATATTCAATTGTTGACGAAACATTTTATAAATACTTTTAAATAATCACGTCAATGAGCAAAAATATTGAAAAAGAAGTCACAACTAATCTAAAAAATGCAAATTTTTATGTAGAACAAATCAGTAGTTCTAATTTCTTATCTGAAAAGTAGCACCAACAATAATCTATATACATATATATAATATACAAAACATTCGTATTTTTTTTCTAACACCTTCAACCTTAAACACAACTCAAACAAACAATCAAGCCGCATTGCAAAACCACATAGCGATATCCCATCTCTAATAACACATCTTACCACACCGACCCCAAAAACTCACGATCCAAACGCCATATGCAGCAGCCAGAACAACGTTAATCCCTTTCATTCAATACACCTCCCTGTATTGCCCAGCTGCAATTAAACACCTCTCTCTCTCTTTTTCTCTCTTCTCCATCTCAACCTCCCATCCGATTCTCGAACAATGCACCTCGAGCAACCTCGCCTCATCACTCTTATCCTTTTCAAGCATCTCTCGTCTATACGCCTGTGTATATATGAAGAAGGAGGAGGAAACATGCGCGTATGCGAAGCCGTTCGCCCTGTGCTAGTAGCTACCGCGCAACTTCCTTTACACAAGCCGACGCTGCTGCTGCTGCTGCTGCTTTGGCAACAGCATACGTCTGTATATATATGTATACGCATATGGAGAAGTGTATGTATACGCGAGATGGAACGAAGTGCTGCGGAAATTCGGGGTTTCTCTTTTTTTTAGCGTTATCTGGAGGCGAGGTTTGTCGGTGAAGATATTTGCATTTGTAAGTGATGGATGATGGATTGCGGTTGAGTTTTGTGTAGTTGGTTTTCTTGAAAGGTTTTACTCAAAGTCATGGTTTAAAAGATTTATTTTATTTTTATTTGTATCCATATTTTAGTATTGTTATAATTAGTTTTTGTGATTTGATAAATTAATGAAAATTTTCCGATTGATATATATTACGTATAAGAGATTTATTTTTAATATTCTTTCAAGATTTTGTTTATCAATTTTAAAGATAAATATCAATAAGTCAAAGAAAATGGTATAATTACGTATACAGGAAACATATTATTTATTTGTAAATCATGGCAAAAAGTAAATTAGCACCAAATTTGTTGGCATAATTTATTGATCACAGAAAAACAAGCAGCCGTAAATAATGAACAAATTCAACATATACGCAGACAAAAAAAAAATATATAATAGACTAAAACATTTAGCCGCGTAAGATATGGAAAGCCTGAATTTGGCGACTCTACGAGAGATCTTATGTAATACCTTATCCCCACGTATCACAAACCGTCTCATTGATGAAAATTTATATTGGTACTAAAAGCTACGAAACAAAGATCAAATAAGGTAATAGGCAATAAAATAAAATAATTTATGGCACAACATGCAGATATATGCAGGAAACTATCAACTTTTCTTAATGAATACCTGTTTTTCACTCATTTTTTCCACTCCCATCCATCTAATTACGCGAGTTATGCATTTCCTTTTACAAAAAAAAAAAGTTAATACTGAAAAATTCATTCGATTTGAATGCACCTAATACCAAATAATCGCTTTGTTTCACGCACACTACGCAGCGATAAACTTAATCAACATCCTCTTCAGAAAAGAATAAAACCCTATACAACCTAATTATACACCTCGTCCTCTCTCACTCTTGCGCGTGCTAACTCGTGTTTTCAAACCTCCTTCTTCTTCTCCTCCTTTTCTTCTCTTTTATTTCGTCTCTCCTGCAACCTTTGTGCCGACGGCCTCGGCTATGCTCAGCGAGCATGAAGGCGGCGGTACATAATATGCTCGCTCATTGAAGAAGACGACGACTACGACTACGACGACGACGCAAAAGCCTTGCGAAAGAGACATACGTATACGTACGTGACTGAGCCTCATTGAGAAGGGGAGAAGCCTTTTTCGGTAGCCGTTTTCTTTTCCAAGACGCCGCAGCGTAAAAGGATGGGTTGCATGCGGATGAGGAGAGAGAGAGAGAGAGAAGACTTGTGGGGATATGTATGTGTGTATGTGAGAGAGAAAGAGACGTTAATTGTCGGTGACGAGTTTATGAGAATGCTGGTAGATTATGTTATGTCTTTTGAGAGGGTAATTGGTTTGCGAGAATTAGAGGATGGTGTGGAGTTATTTAATGTCTCAGGTGGGTATTGTTGGTGCTTAGAAATAGAGGTCGGTGACTTTTTAAAGGAATCTTGGGATATACACGTTGTTGTAATTAATTTAAGCATTATGTATTTAACTTATTTTCAATTTCACCTGTATATATTTCTAATATTTTATTTTCTTTAAAAATGTAGCGTCGTTTGTACAAAACGACAGGAAATTTTCATTTTTAAACTGATTTCATTTAAATTTTATTCGTACTTTAACCAACACAAGGATCCAACCATCCTTTCATTATATTCATTTCGCGAATCATAACAGCAGCAGCTCATTGTACAACCAGCTTTAATCGTGTAAACACAAACACACTTCAACCTAAACAATTATATATTTACCAAACTAATCCTCCCTTAATTTCAAACATCCCACTCGACTTCCCATTCAAAAATCAAGACCCATAACAACGGAAGTCTCACACGCATCTCTTCCTTATTTACACTTTATCCCCCTTTCTTCGTTACCTCTTCATTCCGCAACAATCAACCTCGCATTCGTCGTCGTCGTCGTCTCATTGCGTACATGAGAAATGAAACTGCGCGCTTGCGTAACTCCCACGATCTTACGTAAAGTGCGCGAGATGCAGCCAGTACTTTTCGCTAATCGAGGACCGTCGCCGCGTATGCGTACGTGCTATGGAGACATGTGTGTATATATATATATATATACACACACACACACACACACACACACACACACACACACACACACACACACACACACACACATACATGATGCCTTCTTTTTGCACACAGATGGTTTCTTTTTTTCTTTCCAAGCAAGTTGAGTTTCATTTACGAGTTGAGGGGGGGATAGAAGGTAGCTGGGATCCGATTGATGTTTTATGTAAGGAGCTGGGAGTTATGGATGATTATTATTTTTTTACGTGTACGGGGCTCTGGCTTTTGAAAGTATAACGATGCGGTTACGCGCGGGTTAAGTAGTGATTGGTGTATGAAGTCGTGTGACTTGGTTATTGCTAATTGGTACAAGTTGAATGGGTATCTTGTTTTTTAATTTTTTTCAGAAAAAAGGAAGTAGATAAATCAGAAGCTTATGTGAGAAAGGTATATAATTTGGGAATAATGTCTTTTTTACGTTGTGAACGACTATATGTTTCATAATTTTATAAAGAAAGGTTACAGAAGGACAGCATTAAATCTACTGCATAAGAAAAATATATAGTCCTACCACATTATACATGAAGCTGTATATTGTTTCCGATAAAATCATATCTTTTTAAGTGCTACTCGATATCAAATCAGATCGTAACAGTAAAAAAAAGTTGGAAAAAAATTCAATCAAATCCATCTTTACAAATATACTAATCAATCAGCAACGAGATATACAAAAAAGCATCCAATTGCATATATATCAATTGTGAAACATACATAAAATACCAACATTACCCAACAATTTCGTATCGTACATATATACACATACCACACACGTTCGTGTATATACCCCACATTATATTTAAAAAAAGAAAGCACAATTACAACCGATTTCAACGATCGTACATACATACACACACACCTCGCATTATATTATTACTCGTTCGCGCGGTGAAATGTCCATAAAAGAAAGAGATCCACCTTGCGCTGTTGTTACGTAACCGTGAAAAATGCGATCGCACGGTACGCGCGCGCCTCTCATCCACCCGTTAACCGCCACACACATATACATGCACACGCGTACAGTATCGTCGTTACTCAACTCTCGAACTCGAAGAATCGGTCGTAATAACAACGGTTCGCGCGCATGATTGCGCAACGACGATGAAAAAAAAAAAAAAAAAAAAAAAAAAGCAAACCCACCGGTCCTCGCCGGTCACATACGTATCTATGTGATCTGTATATATATGTGGGGTCGTATAATATATTATCTGCATGATGGTTTCGGTCGCGTAACGAGAGAGAGAGAATAATAATAATCGCGATGCGTGCGGTGAAAGCATACGTATACGGTGATGATGATAATTATCGGTGGATTTTAATATTCGCTTGATGGGTATTGGGGCTAATGTAGTTTGCAGGTGACGAGAGATGCGCTGTAAGATGCTCGTTGTTACGTGGAATTTTGGTGTGAGAAGTTGATGTGTGGTGGGTTAATTGATTGCGATGCCGAGTGATGGTCGTTTGGGTTTTCCGACGGTCGTTAATTTATTGTAAAATTATGGAGATTGATGCCTGATTGTTGATTTATTAGTGAAATGCAGACGGAGCGAGTCCTTGTTTTATAATAATAATGTTGATAATATTTCATATCTGGTAGACTAACAGAATAATAACAGTATTTTGTCTGTAATTAGTACGAAAAGATTTTTTTTTTTTAATAATTTCTCCGAAATTTATCGAGTTATAATGATTTCACGAGACCCAAAATATTTTCATCGTTTAATTATTATCAAACACGGTTCATAATGCATACATCGTTACATAATGAACCGTCAAATTTCCAATCAACTCGACGAGAAATCGTGTACTTCTAAAACACACTTCTAAAATTAAAAAAAAAAAAAGTCTGGATACATTACTGCTCGACAATTTATAAAGCCACTTGGTTGCGATAAAATTTGATAATACACCTTAATACATCTACGCCTTGCGCTATCATACGCATTCATACAAATCACGTATATAGCATTCGTTTTGATATGAGTGCACTAAAATAAAAAATTTGCAATTGACTCTCGTTTATTGTGCCATACAGACGATCACGTGACCGCCCCTTCGGCATTGATGGAAAAATTTTCACAGTATACTCACACGATTTATATACATAAAATATATATATATATATGTACACGACTGCCCGCATCTGTTTTTAGATAATATACAAAATCGTCTGTGGGAGGTGGCGGCTTGATAATTTGAATAATATGACAAATGCAGTCTTTGACTTCGATGGTAAACAAAACATTAAGAAACGAATAACTGTATGGACTTTAAATTGTTTACATATGCGCGGTTCAGGTGTGTTAATAGCCATCTGTAAATATACAATGGAAACTTCGCTTTGCGTGTGTGCGTGCATGTTTAAAAAATGAATGAGCACTTTTTTTTAAAGGATTTTAATAGTGAAAGTGTCATATTGCGCAATGTTGTGATTCTAGAGTGGACTATCATACACAAACTTTTTTTTTATCTAGTTATTTATACGATGCATTTATAAGTTTTTATCAAATGTTTTAGAACTTTTATTTATTTATTAAATAAATAAATAAAGCATTGCTATCTATGTAGCGTGCGTGTTATTTTTAAAGACTGGTTATATTTGTGTTTTATTGCGTTTTATTATTTTACACTACATATCAATATGTTTTTATTAAAAAGTTTCCATTGATTGCGTTTAAAAATATTTACAATTCTCATATTAATTACAACAAATAAGAAATGTTTTTTCAGTTGCATAAGAAGTATATATGACCGACATGATAAGTAAATATTTTGCAAAAATAAATAATATATTTTATTTTTATTTAAAAATAGCAAAACATTTACGCAATAACAATCTACCAAAAAAAAACATTTATGTCATCCTCGTTTCTACCTCATAAACTGGAAATTTTTTAAAATCAATTCACAATAAACCCTATTTTATTCCCAATAAAAAAAAGAAAACCTCTGATCGATCCGCAAAAAAGTATGCCACTACACCGTCCAATTATTTGCACTTTATTTACGTACACACAACAACCATCACGATGTATTTTTCTCTCTTTCTCTCTCTCTCTCTCTTTTCTTCAATTGAAACTTCGATCGATCGGTCGTTTCGTTATCAGCCCTCGGCGAATCGAGTCCGACTAATGGATGTCAATCAAGCGGCGTCGGACGATTCATTACTTACGGGCAGATGAACGAGCCTCTCTATTTTGATTCGCGCTCTTTTACTTTCGTTAAATCGACAACCGCGACGACTTATCGATCGGAGAAAGTCGCAGACCGGTCGACACCTCGGCATTATCCTGATGACCTGTGGCGATAGGTACTCGAAGTGCGTGTTTTCGTGTCGCCGAGGATGCTTAATAGTGCGGAAGTCTTTTTTTTTTTTGTTGTGGTGACAGGTGGATTGTTGGGTTTTGTGGTGACGAAATTTTAGAAAATGTTGTCGAGGATTTTTCGTTGTTTAAAGAAGAAATTTAGGTTAATTGCGGTAACCATATAGTTTTGGGATTTGATGGTACAATAATGAAAGTGAAAAAAATTTAATAGGAATCTACGTTTGAATGAGTCTAAATTAGTATTTACTATCGTGTGAATTCAAGAAGTCTTTCTTTTAACGGAGTAAAGTTTATTATTTTTGATTGAAAAACAATTATAAAGTTGTACAATTTTATCATTATATACGGTATTTATTCACACGAATCAAACAATTCGACTTTCGACTTATCAGAATACGCTATTAACATGCTAATCGTTACCCCACTACCTTGGCGAAGCGCTTTTATCTTGTTGTGCCCCCAAAATTTCGGAGTATGCTCGCTCGTTGCATTCTACCGGAGACGGAGCTTCTGGTTTAAGCATTTTGCGTTAGATCTCTCAACTAAAAGGACCTCACCTGAATTTCGCTAAGGGCGACCTGAACCTGCCTAACGGCATACGAAATTCCCTGTATCACTCGCTTAATGCGACCTAAGTGAATTACGTGTTTTTGATAACTACATTTTTAAATAATTTTTCCGTATTATTATTTAAACCATTTCGCTATGCAATATAAAAAGGATTAAATAATTTTAGTAAGTGATTAATCGATCTCCTTCTACAATCCTGTCTGTACGCATGCACTCAGCTGACTGAGTTTCCCTCAACTTTTATAACACGAATTTTTTTAACAAAATAATTTTATTCTATAACTCACTAAAAATATATATCTGTGGCTTCCCGAAATAACCGAATAAGCCCACTTTTTTTGAAAATCGATATAACCCCGGATTTTGTATCTTCAAATAGTGTAAGTCAATAGTAAAGCTACAATTTACCCGAAACGTAACTAGATAAGTCCATTTTTTTAATTTTCTGCCTGGAATAACTGGATAAGTCAATCATTTTTTCATTTATCGTAGTTGTAATGTATTTTATCTATTCAAATTGAATGTGAATATGGTGGCCAAATATATATTTATCTATTTATTTAAAAAATAATTTTGTTTTTTTTATACGTCACCTCTGTATTCTTACGATTATTTTTATCTTAAAGAGATATCTTTAAAAGTCGGCTCTCAACAATATTTGTTATATGGTTGTGACTAATTTAGGTGCAAGAATAATCAGATAATTTGATTATCCCGAAACTTGTATACGGCTTGGCATTGTTTAAGAGTTGATAACATGCATTAAGCCGTAAAACTGCATTAGATATTTTAATAACCGTTGTCGAAAGTCATTTGACAACAATAAAACAAATAAAACCGGGTTTTATATAAAAAGCCTAAACAGTCGCCCAATCGTCAGTCTTCTCTCGAAGTGGCAAAAGAGATGGCAAGTTGTTATAATTTGAGTTATATTGTAAATACAACATCTTTACCGATAAATTCATTATATTTTATATTATTTTCCCATTAATATCTGAAAAATTCCTAGTTATGTTTTGAGAAATAATTTTACACCGAGTGTAAAGTTTAAAAACATTATATTACAGGCTGACATTTCAATCATGATAAAACTAATCATTTTGACAATCCTTGCTCTTGCCCTAGTGGCAACAGCTGAGAAATCCAATTATGAACAATACATGACTGAGTTCACCGCGACTAAGGAGTTTTTGCGCAAACAAAAGCTCGTCTTCGACGTCCTTTTCCATTTTACTCAGCCTCAGCTCAACGAGGAGCTTTATGAAATTGGTCAAAAATACGATCTTGAGAAGAACATCGATGCTTACAACGACAAGGTAAAAATCCTTCTAAATGTATATTCGTATGATTGATACGTACTGAAAATATTAAAATATTTTTGTACAGTTCTTCAATTTTAAAGAATTTCAATATTAATCATGCTCATAAAATATTTGTAGCAAGCCGTACTCGACTTTTTGAAGCAATACCAAGAATACGGCATAATTCCCCCCGATGCCATCTACTCGGTCTACTACTACTCCGATGAGACTCTCGTCATGTACAAGCTTCTGTACGCAGCCAAAGATTTCGAAACCTTCTTCAATACTGCCTTATATTTGAAGAATCACATGAACCACAGCCTTTTTGCTTATAGCTTAATTCTGGCTGTGATTCACAGACCGGATACGCAGTACATCCGTCTGCCGCCTCTTTATGAGATTATGCCTTATATGTTTTACAATAGCGAACTCCCTTACCAAGCCCATTATTATGAACACTTCGGTCAAAAGGGTAATGATGTTAGTTTACTAATTCTCGGTATTCTTTTTACAAATAATTTTTATTTGAAATACAATGTTCGCTTTATTTGTAGAAAATAACAGCAGTAGATACGAGACATACATCATCCCCTACAACTACTCCGGCCACTATCTGAATGAAGAATTTGATTACAACTTTGAGAACCTGGTGAACTACCTGATTGAGGACGTTGGCTGGAACGAATATTACTTCTATTTTCGCAACAATAATCCATGGTTCTTTAACAGCACAGTACCCGGTGTGAATAGCGAGTATCGTGGTGAAGAGTATCTATACGGACACAAAAAGATTATGTCAAGGTACAGCCTGGAACGCGTTGCCAATGGTTTGGGGAATATGGAGCACTTGGACTACCGCGATAAAATCTTCCCTGCTTATTTTCCCACTATAACTTATCCCAATACTCTGCCCTTCCCGTCAAGACCTTGGTCCAGCAAGATCCCTGTAAATAAGTTACATCAGCTTCCAGTAAGTTGCTTATTACTATCATACTTATCCATATATAGTCTTCTTGAATTATGTATTTTATACGATTCTTCTTGCAGTTGGCGGAGTAATACGAAAGTAGAATTAGGGATGCCGTTGACTCTGGCTTTATATTAAATAAGAGTGGCGAACACGTCAACATCTATACTCCAGAAGGTTTAAATATACTAGGTAATATTATGGAAAGTAACGGTGACTCTTACAACACGCGTTACTACGGTAATGTTGACAAAACTCTGAGACACATCCTCGGCTTCAACTCCGAGGGCAACTCTCAGTACAACATTCAACCCAGCGCCCTTGAGCATTTCGTTACTTGTCTTAGGGATCCAGCAATCTATAGAATCTATTTCAGGCTCCTCCATCACTACGACCAGTGAGTTCGTGTTCGATTCATTCGAAGCTTTAAACTTCATAGGAATATCTGCAGGAACCGTACTGTAACTAACCATTAATAATATTTCTAGATACAAGAAAAACAAAGGATCATACAAGATCGATGAGATACAATTCCATAACCTTGAGATCAAGAATGTAAGCTTCGATAAGCTGACAACTTATTTTGAGAAGTTCGACTCGACAGTTAGTCACGGCTTGCTCGCCCATAGCAAAAAGCAGGCCGAGACAGTGCTTGTTAAAACCCGCCAGTACCGTCTAAATCACGATACATTCGGTTACAACATTACAATTAATGCCAAAGAAGCTATCAAGGTTGTTATTAAGGTTTCCATTAAACCAAAGTATGATTTCCATGGTACTGAACTCAATTTCAATGAATACAATTTCGATTATTCCTATGAAATCGACAACTTCGTCACGGACTGTAAGTATACGATAGGGTTTTAAAAATAACACATTCCATTATTGTTCTGTTTTTGGACCTTACAATCTACATGATTACTTCCTTCCAATAGTA
>JAYJLV010061324.1:0-17430 GCA_036873485.1 Torymus texanus
TATATATATAATTCTTACTTAAAATAATGTATAAAAATATATTATTCTGTATGACAGAAATAATATTCTCAATGCATGCCGCCTTACCTTACTCGCCTGTTACTACTTAACCATAACGCTCTGCAGTAGATCACACAGCATAATGAACCAAGAATAATCTCAATTGTTTAAAACTCTATTAATTATCGACCTCCCTGGTAATATAACATTATTTTTTGTTCAAGTTATACCGATATCGTTTCGAATCACCAAATATATTACCTGCGCGAAAACGACGAGTTTTTCAATTATCCAAAGCCTCAAAACCACCATTCTTGTGAATTACTTTTTAACACATAAACAAGCACGAATTTACGAGAAACTTCCGGGAAAAGAGAGAGACGGGGGAGGAGGGAACACATAAAAGCCTTGAGCGTTGAGAGACGTCAAAAAAGCGAAAAGGAAAAGAAACGTTTCTCGTTCCCTGGGCAACTCCGCACGAGGCTTACGCTCATCGTTCTTGCTTTCTCTCTCTCTCTCTCTCTCTCTCTCTCTTTCTCCCTCTCTCTGCAACGCGCACCACGGGATGATCGTGCGGTTGTGTTCCGACGTGTATGTGTGTTTGCGCGCCTGTGTATGTGGGAATTAGCCAGGGTCGGACCTCGGCGCATTAGTCGCTCGCACCAGCGCTCTAATACTCGACGAGCGAGTGAGAGCGAGTGAGAGCGAGAGAGAGAGAGAGAGAGAGAGAGAGAAAGAGAGAGAGAGAGAGAGAGAGAGAGAGAGAGAGAGAGAAGTACGCGCGCACGCGAAGGTCCCAGACGCGCTTGAATGTTCGTCGCCCCGCGCGTCACGAACTATTCTCAACTTGAGAGTGAGTGAGAGAGAGAGACAGTTTCGTGGGAGAGACGTTGCAGGGCAGTTGTGCACCGGGTATTAATTATTAATGAAGGTCCGGATTAATTTCTGTTTTCGAATGCCTGATTATGCGCGCGCCAAGTGCTGTCATGCCTTATGAATTGGGTGGGTGATCATGCTTCGTTGCAAGAAATTCAGTGGCACTGTGCAAGCTTATTTTGTCAATTTATCACAAATAGAAAGCAAACCTACCTTTACTTGGGATGATACTTGTTTTTAAATTAATTTCAATTATCTACATTCTTCGTTAAAAAAATGTAATTATACAGGCAAAGAAGCGTACACGATTATAATAATACAAAAATTTCTACTATTCACTATATTTGGTTTCCTTCAATAGAATGCGGTATCACTAACATGCATAAAGTAATACCTCGAAGGTTCAGATATTTTCACCACTATTCAATCAGGAATGTCCGAAGCTTGTTAAATTAAATTTAGTTAAATATCGTTGTAACTGGTTGATACTCGAGCTTAAAGTTTAGTACCTTCTACCCTAAATATACTCGAACAAGTAGTCTTAACACGAAATGATTAAAAAAATTGAATTTTCACCTCACTCTAAATGGCATTGAAGCGTTACCAAAACTACAACACTCATTAACCTCATTAGCAGTTACAACGCGCCCTAAACACCGACAGTTTAGCGACTTTTCTCCAGCGTGGCTCTCTGTGAGCAGAGCGGGCCGCAAAGCAAACGCCCGTAAACTGCCGGCCGCGCGAGCGCGCGTTTACCAGGTGATTAAAGAGTCATCACCGCGCGAATCAACTCCAACTAAATCAAAGTAAACTAAATCCGGACAGACGCACTCGCAGCAGCATCGCAGAGGCGCACGCTGGAGAGAGAGAGAAAGACGCGTCTGAGTGGAATCCTGGACAGAGACGAGCGACGAAAGTTACGTTTAACTCGCGCGCCCTCGCGTGCGCGCAAACAGACAAACGCGAGCGTGCGAGAGAAAGACAGAGCGTCACGGCAGTACAAAACGCAGCAGCAGTAGCAGTAGCCTCGAGGTTCGCGAATTACACGGAGAGAGAGAGAGAGAGAGCGAGAGAGAGAATACATACACGTGCACAGGGCCGGCCACTTCATCTCCGGAGAAACCGGCGTAAGGCTCTTTGCAGTTGCAAACGCAAGCGCGACATTTTCGGTCCCTCCCCTCCCCTCTCGCACTCTCTGTGCACGTCCCAAGTCGGAGCTTTAGGGGTTTCGATGTACTCGCTCTTAGAGAGGGAGAGAGAGAGAGAGAGTTCGGAGCGACGATACAGGCATGAGGCGCGCGTCACGTCGTATAATTACTCCGCAAATAGAGCTCCGCTAAGTACTGACCGCCGCTGGTGAGGGCCGAGGATGCGGTGCTCGATTTCAAATCGTCTCAAAGGCTTGGACTTTTTGCGCGTGTGGGTGGATCGCGGTCGTATGGATGCGACTGCGTGGCGAGGAGAATTTTCGGATATAATTGGCACGGCATCGCGGAAACTGGAAGAAAAGAATATGTTCAGTATATTCGTATGTAAAATTGTATTACTTTAAAAAGTCTATTTGTGCAAAAATTAAAATTTTTCATTTAACAATTCTTAACTGATTCGGCTGTACTTACTTACTTTTTTCGACTTTTAAATTAATTTTAGACATTTGTTTAAAATATGGCTTATTTGAACATTATTAAAAGACTTTAGAAAAGCATTGACATGGTTTCGTACCTCATTGCAGAGCATGTCATAGTTCATAATATGATTTAACTTTACATACAGTGAAGCTTTAGGAAAACGAAGTGCAAGCATTGACATAGTAGAATTTTGATAGCAAATACTATCATTAAAATTCAATTTCCGACGTTTCTTTTTAATAAATTGAAAAATATTGAGATATGTATTCAAATACAATTTAAAATTAATAAATAGACTTTGGTAAAAGAGAAATGATTGAATGGAACTTTTGACAAGACTCCTATATACTGGTTTAAAATACTATTTTAATCAAACATGCCATGGGAGATATCGGTAACAGTTTTTCCTGCGCAAATAAATAATACTCAATAAGATTTATGACACTCGATTTGTCTTTTGGAGTCAACTTTTGCTATCAATTTTTTGACGTTAAAACATGACAACATGTGTATCTTGCGTGACAATATTGTAAAACAATATGGCACACTCGTTAAATTGACACATTCTAGTATAAAATATTCTCTTCACTGAGATACGTATTTGCAATATTTGATAAAATATATATGTCCGAATGAAAAATGTGTCAACGTTATCATTTAACAATCCATATGACACTAAACGTTATTCGATTATTTTCTAATTAAGCAGCACTCTAAAATTAATTTAATTCTCACAAATCACGCAATCTCAGACACACGCTCGCATTCCAGTAAGTCTTCGTGCCGAACAATTTTACGCGAGCGCAAAAAAGCACCGGGCGAAGAGAATAGAAATGTTCTCCTCCTCTTTACAACCGAATCGACGCGGCAACGGAGGCGGAGATGGCGCGCGAAAAAAGCCGCAGCGGCGTCTGGCTCGAGAGGCGGTAATGCAGTATTGTGGAGGGAGAGAGAAAGAGGGAGAGAGAGAGTAGTGCCGCGGGGCCGGAGGACTAAGTTGTAGCTGTGCACGAGCGCGTGGGGGAGAATGCAAATAAAAGTGAATACGGCGCTGTTCGAGTGACGCCACCGCGACGATCGAATTTCGCACCCCTCCGAAGATTTGCTTTTTATTTTTTTCTTCTTCATGCTATTCTTTTCTTTGTTGCTGTCGGCTGTCATGATGATTTGCGAGGGTTTCGCAATTAATCCGAAGTTTTAGATGTGATTTCGAGCACTGGATAAAGGTGTGTTTTGATTCTTAGGAATGATTTAATCATTGTTGATGTAGAAAGTTCATTTAGTACGCGGATATAATATTTTACATTATTCAGTATTAGATTAAATTGAAAATATATTTAAAATTAGGTGTATTCTAATGGCAGGAATAGAAAAATACATGATCAAAGGGAATTTGACTTTTCTTTTATTGCTACGCCACACACCTCAAGTAAGAGAAACTAGCTGCTCGAAATTTATCGTTAACTTATGCTTCCATTAAATTTTGAATGCAGAACAATGCACACGTTATAGTCGGCACCACATCTTTTAGAGAAAAAAAGAAGCGACCAAGTTAACAAACAAACGAAGAAAAAGCAGGCGCTAATGAAATGGAGTTACTTCGCTATTCATCGAAAAATCAAAATATGTATGAAAACGGCCTGCGAGCGGCTCTATTCATGAGATTTGCCGGGAGAGAAGACACAAGAAAGTTGTGCACCGCCCCATGGAAAACTGCGCGCGTACGCGAGCTCCTAGGATTGCATTCGCACTTGGCAATCCCATGGAAACTCCTTTCCTCTTCCTCCCTCTCTCTCTCTCTTATTCTCTCCTGTGCTGCCTTTTAGACAAGACGATATAGACTTACTCTTTCCCGGGTGCATAAGGAGTCTCTCTCTCTCTCTCTCTCTCTCTCTCTCTCTCTGCCGCGATACGTACGTGCGGGCGTATAACGGCGCGTTTCCATTTTGAATCTCGCTCAAAAGGACGGAACAACGGCTCGTTTTCGACCGTTCACATAAATTGGCTCGCTACGATGGGAGGAAGAAGGCCGTTGCAAAGGAATGTAATTTCATAAAAGCCTTTGAATACGCTTTCTCTCCCCTCTCTGGGATTTTGCAGAGGAAGAGAGAGAGAGAAAGATTGGGCTTTTCTCCACGTATGCTATTCGCCGATTTAGCCTTTACCTATGGGGTGCGTGTATGCACGCGTGTATGGATATGGGGGAATAAAGGGTACAGTTTTGCGGATTGAGTTTTTATGAAGTGTAAGAGGAAATAAAGTTTTTTTTATTTTGGGGACAAGAGATTGGAACTCAAAAGTGGTTTAATGCGATAAGTAGATCTCGTAACCATAGCATAGGGTAATTAGTTAAAAATAGAACTAAATAGATTTATTTTTTCATTTATTTTTCATTCGTTCAACGAAGCATTAAACTTTTGACACAGTGATACATCCATTTCTGTCAAACGATTCCACATTAAAAATTAGGCGGAATAGAAGCGAGCGAATTAAGCCTCTTGATGCTATCGTTCTCTCGACACAGCATTTATCACAATCGCAAAAATAGAAAGCTGCCGAACAATCGTTATAGAATTTCCACTCTCCATGACTCCTAGAAATATCCTATATCAATGTAATCGTGCTTGCACGCGCACACGTGCACCTCCCCTCCTCTGTATGAAGCTTGTAGAACGCTTGCCTCTTTAGGAGAATAATGACCACGCGCTGCTAATGATGCCCGGTGTCAGATAAAGAGCGTGTATAATATTTAGCTCGGGCGCGCCAATCAAATCCGGACTTCCGAGGCTAAAAAGGAGCGAAATGATGGATTGCCCGGTCGATTAGCACAGTACCGTGTGTGAGCTGTACAGACGGACGCGCAGGAATGAAAGAAAAGGCAATTTTTTACACGTAACCTAACCTTCCCCTACCCTTCGGTAAATTAAACCGCTAAATCATTACAGGGCACACATGCACGCACGGATATAAGACGCTGTATATCCACCCGCACCCTCTTGTAGAACATTATGCGATCATATTATATTGGAATCGAGAAGCCGCAGTGCACAGGCCCCAAAAATCAAAGATGTTATACGTATTGGGTAATTGCGGGGGTAAAGGAGACCGAGTGTTTATGCCAGTGGCATGTGACGCCCTCGGGGAATTATTATCGTCAGTAATAGTCGCCGCGGTTGCTCTGCGTCTCCATGTTCGCGTATGTAGGACTATTCACGCGAGAGCTGCAGAAATGACGCGCAAGTGGAGGCAGAGCACGCGGGGATGAAAGTGATAAGGCCGAGAGAGAGCGAGAGAGAGAGAGAGAGAGAACCGGACGCGTATACGTGGATTGAGATCGAATGAGGATAAGAGCGTGCTGGGAGAAATGACACGGAATGGTCGCTCGTCTTTTTTTTCTTTTAACGGTGGAGCGAGAGAAAGAGAGAGAATGGGAGAAGAGAAGGGATAGAGAATGCTTATAGTTTTTATGATCGGGAAGACGAGGAATGATAATGGTTCCGGATGGCGACGATGATACGCCTGAGCGAGAAATGGCCTTATAATTTTCGCGTCATTTGTCAACTGTGAATGATCTCCGGGTGCTTTTTTAACTCGGGAGCTTAATTGGGTCTATGTTCACTATGGTTATGGTCAAAGTTTTCGATTAAATATCAGATTTATTTCTTATCGTGTCATTACGTTACACGTTCATATTTTTCGTATTTAGATATTCTTGTTAGTATTAGTATTTTTATCATTATCTGAATATCTTTTCAACTGGAATTATTAATTTCCATATTCACATTAAGCTCGAATTTGATAGGTGTTCTTATCGTCTTACACCATTTTTCTGGAGCGAATAAAAGTGTCGTGTAAATGAAAAATGAATGAAAAGAAGGAATAAATTGAATTTGTGGATGGGAGGAAAGTTTAAAATTGAAAGTCATTCTAAATGAAAATTTCGTTCCATTTCTGTCAGTAGCTATTAAGTGCGTACTATAGTAGTAGGAACAATGATTTTGCGCGTGTTATCTTAATTCTAGCTATGATGGATTGATTGAAGAAAGTGTTAACACTTAAAATGCAAAGTATTGTTTTAATCTGAATACAATTCACTGTACATTATACTGAATATTACTTTTACATTAGATTTTGTATTGTTCAAACTGGTATTAATTAAATACTTTTCTTTCTGTTCCAGGTAAGCTAATGAATAAAATCTGAGAAACACGTTTGGCTTCTTTCTGTGAGTACCCACAACTGATGCTCCACTAAATCGTACATTATTACGATATATTTTATCTCTAAAATTAAATACAAAACATGCGTCAACGTACATCGTCAAAAGAAATACGAATATATATACCATTCGAAAAAACTAGCAAAAGATAGAAAAGGCTATGGACCAAGGCCGAGGTAAAAAAAAATACATCTCCAGTGGGAGTCGCGATTCGCAGCCGCTGCTGCCAAATAAAAGCGAGCGAACTCGCGGAATCCTCGGCTTCCTCCCAGTTTTCCCGGCCGTAGTCAGCGCGAGACTCTCGATAGTCGCTATACAAGCGAGCATTCGCCGATTCCTCCAAGGCGAGCAGATAAGTCGCACACCGTCGTCCCCCTTTTCACGTATATATATACATATATATTCGGCCATATCTTGGCGATTTTCACGCAGTCCTGCGCTTCGCGGCCTCCCTTTTAAAGCTCTCCCGGCGATCAGCTCTTACTCGGCCGCCTCGCAATGCTCGAAATTTCGTCTTACATTTCTGGCTCGCGGGAGATTTCTCGGTCGGCGCTCTAAAAAGATCGTGGCTGGAGAGGAAGAAGAGAGAGGGAGAGAGCACCGGTGAATGGACGTAATACGTTTTATTATGTGCATTAAAATATTTGCTTCGGGGGAACTTGATTTCCGAGAGTGTAGTGGGTACTTTACTTCATCGATGTAATTCGTTCTTGTAATGTACTATAGCGTCGTTTTGATTTTATTATTCAAAGAAAATTAGTATAGATATAAGATAAAAAAATTAAGAAAAAATAATACACTTCACCAACGCTTTAATTAAGAATAAAAACAAACAGCAACGGTCAGGCGTGTGAAAACAATTAGCGCATAAGCACATTCGGCTGTATAAAAATAATTAGCATTTTCGGCACGGAGATGAGAGAGGGAGAGAGAGAAAAATAGAGGGGAGGTGATAATGAACTCGGCACGTGCTCAGTGCCACTACCTCGGCTTTCTGAGCGAGCTACGGTATCCCCCCCACCCCAACGACATAATATATTCATAATGCGCGCAAACTACTTTCGGACGCGTCCTCGTCGTCAGTGCTGCGAGTTCGACGCACGGGGCGCGTCTGCTCTCATTCAATTACGCGCACGCGAACCGCGGGATCGCTTAAACTGCTTAACGTCCCTCTCGCACGTCACCATCACGCGCTCTCTATTTATCACCTCTCCTCTTCTTTGGCATTCCCACTCGCCCTCTCTTTCTGATTCCACGTCGTTCCTCTCCCCCCCCCCGGCGACGCTTATTGGATGTAAATTGCCCCTCGACGTAATCTGCAGCGCTCCCCGGAATTCGCCTCTCGAGCCACTGCAGCAGCAGCAGCAGCACTGCCCCTGCAGTGTGCGTCCTCTCCTCCGGCACGCGCCGAATAGTTGCTAACTACCCTCTTCTTCTTTACTTCTTCTTCGGCATTCCACAGCTCCTTGTCGGAAGTGCCTTTCTACGACGAGCGACGACGCGACGGCGGCGTGTGCGAGCCCTTGTTTTCAGCTCTCTTCGTCTTTATTTTCTGCGCTAGCGCGTGCCGCTTTTTGCGAGCTCGTTTTTAGTGCGCTGCGTGGATGAAGTTTCACGGTGCTTGCAGTGAGCGTATTAATTTTTCAGCCCTGTATTAAAATAAGTATGGTTATGTGTAGAACATGTTATTATTCAAAATACGTATACGTAATCATGGATGTAACTCATTATTCGTTTGTTCTGTACCTGTAAATTATAAATATTGAAACGGCGGCGTATGAAAATATTTATCATGAGATTCGCATCTATAATATTACCGGTGGCCAACATTATAATTATTTACACTCTACCTCGCGTTTAATCATTTTACAGTTATTTTTAATAGTATGTATCAAAGCAATATATGAAATTTCGAATGAAAATCCACATTTGACAATATACAAGATACAGTGAATGAGTTACAACGAAATAACATCGTTGCGTATTTTCCAGTACAAAATTATCAGATAATAAAGTGAAATATCTCGAATGAATACTGCATCATCATGTTTATTTTCCATATTCCAAAAATAAATTTTGTTCCAATACGTACATTCTAATACATTTATAAACATTATACTAGAGTGTTATACAAGCAATAAATTAAAGGCGAGGCATTATATAAGTAACAGTATCTATTAGCTTTTAGCTTTTAATACATTTTCATTTACTAACGAGTACAAATATAAGTCAGCCTTCCGCGTACATTTAGAATACTTGACGAAGGAAATGCATATTCGAACTTCTCGGAAACTACTTAAACATGTTCACTCTATTCGACCGCCGCGGCCATTTCTTTCACGACGCGCACTTCCCTATCGAAAGACACAGCGACTCCTTTAAAGCTCGAACGTATACGCGCGCGTACCTTGAAACTCACCGAATAAAAAAGTTGAAAACACTTTGGAAAGGAAATTTTTCGTCGCAGACGCAAACGAGCACAAAGGGTTGAGACGCGGCTCTGGGGCATTGGGTGACCTTTCCGCAAATAGAGAGAAAACCCTCTCTATTCCGAGAAAAGAGAAGGAAAAGACGCGAAAGCGCAACGCTCTCGTTAAGCAATTAAGCTAAAATCCAGTGAGAGAGAGAGAGAGAGAGAGAAACGGTGCTCTCGGAATAATAAGAACATTCTGCTGCAACGAGAAATGGGTAGACGGAAACAAAGCGCGGATTCTTCTTTTTCTCCTGCCTGCTTCTTCCGCGCCCGTAATCGCGTGTGTTTTTCGCGTAATACACGAGCGCGTGCGTCCACGATGCACTCAAGACCAACTATGAAAACGTGCGTGGTGACGATAGCATGCGCGTAACCGACGCAAACAGCCGCTGAAAACTGCATCGGTGTGAGAGAATGGCCGACTAATGAGATGATTAACAACCCCGGGATATGTGTGCATAGCTGAGAAACAGAGAAAGTCGCGACGTTGACGAGAGATCTACTGTAACCAGGTGTCGAGCGACGCGATGACGTAAGAATAAAGAGGCAGCATGTGCGCGCCTTGTGACGCAGTGGCACGTGCGTCCTGTTAATAACATCTTTTAAAACGAAGTATGACCTTAGTTATGATTTATATGAGATTAGACGTATCACTTTTTGGGTTGTTGAACCCGACAGTATGACTATTAAATGTTTAAAACATGAAACTTCATATACGTAAATAAAAAATTTATTCTTCTAAGTGCAATTGTGAATGAGCGGTATTTTATAAAACCATTCAATTATTTTTACTGAGAACCATTCTATAATTATAATAGGTATTTGAGGACATTTAACATAAGGGAATAAAAGTACATTAAACGAACGTGAAGCACTTATCTATAACAAAAGTCAGTCGAATCCGTAAAAACTAATGGACCAGCGCGCGCCGTTTTCTCGCACCACCCCCGCATGGCCTTGCATAGCGGTTCTCTCTAGCCGCCGGATTCCCGGACGCTCGCACTCCCTCGGCCCATAACATCCAGCCGTGAGATAAGCGGCTTGCATCCTGCGCCTCCAGGCGATAAAACGCACCTTATTAACGCCCCCCCCCTCTCTCTCTCTCATACACACGTACGCGCGTGCACGGGTGCCCGTTACAGGCAGGCCCGGCCCCAGATTTTATCGCCGAAAATGCCAGAGCGCCGGTCGCCTGATAATAATACCGGGGCCGCAAGGGGTTGCGGTGCAATGCGAGCTGGCCGTGGCTGCGGTGCCCAGCCGTCAAGTTCACATTGCCACCGCGCCCTGCCGCTTTCCTGTCATTAACGTGCCGCCGTCGCCGCTGTTGCTGCACACACATACATACACGCGTACACATCAGTGCGTGCGTGTGCCAGGCAGCGGATGGATACTCGACGCGCCTGCGGTGACAATGGCCTCCCCCCCTCTCTCTCTCTCTCTTCGCGGCTGCTGGACGCGTCTCTATGTGTGGGTGGCCGTGTAAGGGATGGCTCCGAGGATAGACCGCTGTGCTTATATTTTTCGGCTCTTTGGATGTGGAGGTGAAGGCCGTGGTAGTTGTATGTGTAGACAGTAGTTTGTATAAAAATATGGCTTTTACTTGTCAATGAATCTACAAAAGTGGACATTACAATGTTATTTTATAAAAGTCATTTTTTGTTTTTTGTTTCGAGACCTCCATTTTACATCTCTTACATCATACACAAATGCAAACGTTATTTCCCCGAGCACCGCGCATCAGACGTGACACAAGTGTCATCCCAGCCACCCACTGGCCATCGTCCGCGCGACGTCAAAGCTTAACCCTCTTGACAAGCACGACAACAACAAGAATAGAGCGCGCAAGAATGAAAAAGTATCGGGCGAAAATTACATCTAAAGAAAAGCCTCGCAGCACGCGGCTGCTGCAATGGAATTCGTGCGCCCTAAGCCTGATCCTCGAAATCCCTGATTTCGTTTCGCGTGCGACGCGTCTGCTGCTGCTGCTCCTCTTCTCCCATGGGGAGTTGAGTCGTGCTTGCCTCGACTGCAACACCTTTCGTGCTGACAAGCGCGTCAAAAGCTCTCCGGCGACGCACGTCGAATCCGTAATCACATCTCGCCAGCTGTGCGAGCGAGCGTTTTCGCGCCCACGAATTCAAGTACTTCAATTACGGCTGATAAATTCCTACGGAAGTGACGGCACGTCGTAGAGACACGGTGCTGTGTCGTCCTCGTGTACCGACGTCCGTCGACGATCCTCTGATTACGAGTTGTAAAAAGTGTTTATGCGCCGGTTGCAGGGTTATGGAAATCTGTATGCTTTCTGTAGGTGCGGTTGCGGTGGAACAGATGGGGTACATCGATTATTTTTCGTTGTGTTGACGTAAATGTACAACTGTTTTTGTTATGAGAATACAGTTTACTTGGTGATAAATGGATTTTATTCTATTTCGTAAGGAATATTGTTATATTTGGAGGAAATTTAATTAGAAGCTGTCTACTTCTTTTGCATCGTATATGAATTTTTTGAATTATCTTATTGCCAAGTTTGAGAACAACAGATTTTTCTAATGATTTTTTTTTTGTTACACAGAATTCGTTTTCTAGCGCATAGACGCGTGAATCATTCACAGTTTTACTTGAGAAACATTCTCGGAGCAGGGCGCAAGCTCGCACGCGTGTATGTATAAAGTGTAAAGGAAAAAGCTTTGTAGACGTTGGAGCACGCGTCTCGTGGACGATATCTTTTTTGTCCCTCGAATATCTCTTCTCGTACTCTCTTGTTGTCAAAGAAAACGTGCGCGTGTGAGTGTGAAGTTCACTCACTTCAAAAACACATCGGCAGAAGAGAGGCTCAATTTCTTTTGACGAAAGAATTAAGCCAAAACCTCGGCTACATTTTTCAAATCTTTTGATCTTCCGGATTCCCATAACGAATGCAATTTCAGCGAAATTATGTTGTTCCCAACTTTTATTTTCGGCCCGCTACATATAAATTTTGATCTATAACGATACTGTTAAAATTTCTTTTAAATCAATTGATAAATTATTTATTTGAAGTACTTTTTATATTTATATAAAAAATAAATAGAGAAAAAATGGGACTTCAAAGGTCATGATAAAACAATGAACGCAATCCTCTATATGCTAAAGCTCAATACTACCAAAAAATCACGAAAACACCATCGGTAAAAGCCCCTGCACAGATGAACAAACACACTCCATCGAGAATGACGGACTGCCTGACTGCTAACGGCAATCTCAATCCATTCTCACCACAAAAGCTCAACATCCCAGCTCGGCGCTGCTTAAGAAAGCAATTCACATTCATAGACGTCGCCGCCGCCCTGCGATCCTCCCGTCGATTTTGGCATCGGCTCGCGCACTAGGTGCCCGCCTCGGGCCGTTCGACCCTCCCCACCGACAATGGTGCAACAAGTTCTTTCATCGGAGATTCGGCGAGAACGAGGAGGGAGCCGCGGGCCCTTCCTCCTCTGCTACTACTGCGTATGGGATGCTCCATGCTCCTTTTGTCACGGGGTGATTGATGCTACCGTCTGGATGCTATACTCGCAAATCATTCGATTTATATTCGAGAATTAAACGGCACGGTTGGCCGTTGGCCGGCAGTGGAAATTGGGTTTAGAAGAGCGCGATATGTAAGTTTCTAGTTTCGAGCAGAATTATTTTCATATTTATTCTCAATGTATACATTTAAGAGCATTCTTTCCACGGTGTTAATCGTTTTGAGATCTCCATGCAAAGTCATTCCATCATATTCGATAATAACAATCTGCAAGGCGATAAGAATCTTAAACACTTCCATTATGTAAATATCAACGTTTATACAATAGAATTTAATCAAACAAAGGCAATGTGCTGCTTCAAATTCCATACGCAGCCGAATCGCTGGCTCTCTGCATCTTGTTGTTAGGCAAAGACACAGAAATCGGGGCCAACGCGCGCAGTAACTCTCCTAACGCTCTAAATTAAAATTCCGTTAACATTCCTCCTCCCCCTTTACACTGGAACGCTGGTATAACTACCGACAAGCTGGCCTCTCGCTCTCTCTCTCGCTCTCTCTCTCGCTCTCTCTCTCGCTCTCTCTCTCGCTCTCTCTCTCTCGCTCTCTCTCTTGCTCGTCGTTTTCCAATTTCGCGCAAAAAGGATCGACAGAGCGCGTACACTTTGTGCCCCACGCAGTCAGCCAGTAGTGGTCGTAGGTTACAGCTGCCTTTTAACAAATTGGCTGCGAGTTCGCCGCTTCATTCGTCATCCGGGGAGAGAAACGGCGCACTTACGTACACGTGGAGGTCATACGGAAGGAAGCGCGAAAATAGCCTTCCCCACCCGGATGATATATATATTCATACGAGATTCTCTTTCGTCTCCTCCCGGAATCTCCGGGCACGCGATTTAAACGCGTTTCCGGCGACTATACGTCCAGAGATGTATTCTTATATGAGGATTTCCCTTTGCCGTCGTCGCACTGACGCTGCGATGTGTTCATCGCGCGTATCTTTTATTCTTTACTGTCTCTCTTTTCCTCTCTCTACGTAGTCCGTTGCTCAGAGAGTTTCTGTATCTCGTACGTATATATATATTATACACACGCACACACACACGTGTGCGACTCGTGCTCACGAGCTTTGCGTGAACTTTTTATGAGAGCGTATGCCGCTCGTAAAGACGACGGCGCGGATCTTTGAACCGCGAGCTTATAAAGGCACCTATGCTTCGATTTTCAGTTCTGCAATGCTCCCCCTGTCTGTGACGTATAAATAGAAGTTTATTTGATTCGAATATCTCCAAATATTCATTTTTCTCATTTTGGGTTTCAATATTATTTATTTAAAAGCTGCTTAGTTTAACTAAAAATGTTGAAAAATTATTACTATAAAATTATTCTTGGATTATAAAAGTATAATTATAATTTTACCCCAAAAAAAACAGTACTATCGCAAAACTTCCCCCCCCCCCATCACCGATGTCAATAAGTCTTCGTCATTGAATTCGAATTCCTCGTAACGCATATACACGTGTACTCAACGGTGTACATTCATCGGAAGGAAATCCGCGATGCAAGAGGATGACGCGAAGCAAGAGACGACGAGGAAAGTAAAGGAAGACTGTGAAGAGAGCGGGTGGGAAAGCGGCTTACGCAAGTTTCCATAATAACGAGAGGGAGAGAGAGATGAATAGATAGGGTAAGGTAGAGAGGGAGAGAGCTACAATGATGAGAATAATTGACAATGGGTCCAAGGCCGCTTTGTCGCCTCGTCGAGAAACTTCACTTTGTTTGCATGTTATTGCCCCTCCATCAGCTGGATTTCGCCTCGCCTCTTCTCGCCCAGACGAGATAGATAGAGAGAGCTAGAGAGAGAGAGAGAGAGCGAAGAGAGTTCGCATGCCTTTAGTGTCGGTTCACTGACCGCAGCGCGCGTGGCCCGATGGTTTTGCGCTTAAAACGCTTTTGGCGCTGGCGGTCGCTAGCTCGTGTGCTTTTTGAGGCTGCTGACGCTGCTGTGCCCCGGCCTTGTTGATTTGATTTCATTGGTTAGTGGCGTGTATATATACGCGGTAGCGAGCAGCAGCGCGGCAAAGTTCGCCTACTTCCTTTATCGCTTATTCGAGAGTCTTTCCAGGAATATTTAACGGTTTTCAGATTTTCCACTAGCTCGTTGAATTTTAATTTATTTTATTAAAACAACAGGAGTTATCAAAGTTATTTGAAAATATTTTGTCTGCAAAATTATTGCTAGTATTAAATTATCATTGAAAATGGATAATTACTTGAGAAAAATGTAAAACGTTATGAAAAAACGTTAAAAGGCAGTGTATATATCTCTGAATAAAATTAAATAATACGATTATACTTTGAAATTAGATTTTGGAGAAAGTATTTTTCAATTTAATGTAATTCTTACGTATTCTAACAAATTGGATAAGAAAGATTTATCTGCAGCATTTAAAGCGTAATGTTAAGTGTTCGTACATTTCCTGCTCAGAAAGTGTCGGCAAAATTGATAGCCGTTACGGTTATCTTTAGCGTGGCCACTTACAAAATGTAAATTCGTGTTAAATGCACTAATTTAGATTTCGTTAATAGCCGTGTCTCGAGTAACTATGATGCTAAATATACGTCATACACTCGTAAATTTCTCAACTTATGCGCTTGAGAAGTCAAGACGGAAATCTAAATGATCGCTACTCATTAAGTCGATAAAATTATTTTACCCTCGTTTAAGCTTTTCCACAGACTGTTCAATTGGTCACTTTCTTTTGTGTTTTAGGTGAGTCTGTTCGCAAATCTCCATTGCCTCCCATACAGACAAAATATCGTTTTCTACATGGTAAGAAAAACTGAAATTTTGTATATTGTGTTGTGTTACAAACTAAATGTCGTTATACTGATGTTCTTCTATCTCTTCCTCACTGCTAACTCGTTCTCTTCTTTTCTTCTCCTTAACTCATCTAAGGAATGCTACTACACTATCCATACGTAAATAGACCACAAAATGATATAACAGATATACTTTAGAAATTTTAATAAAGCGAGGGCGGACTCGTATAAAGATGTCTTCCAACTCATAATCAACGTCGCGGCGCGCAAAGCAAGCTCGTCGCCTTACACGTGAGAAAAGCGCGCGAGGCAAAGTGCACGCGAGAGCGAGTGAGCAAGGCGAAAGGAGCCGAGCTCTAAAAAGACGAAAATAAGGGAAAACGAAAGGGAGAGCGAGCCGGAGAGAAGAAAAAGACGCTCGGCTGCGTGTGGGTGATGCGAGCCGGCGCGCACCGGCTCACATAACTCGTTTGGGAAGGCCGACGCTCTCCGTCACTCTATCTCTCTCTCTCTTTCCCTTTACTACTCTCCGCGCACTCGCGGTGATTACGGAGTTCGTGGAGCGAGCGCGAGCGAGCGAGACGAAGATACATATCAAACGAGAGAGAAGGAGAAAGAGCAAGCCCGTCGCGTGCTTCTTGTTGCAGCACAGCAGCAGCAACGAAAGCCCCGAGGCCGCGGCCCTAGAGACGCGAGAACAGAAATAGCACGCGTGTGCCTGCATGTGAACTTGAGGCCGGCCGGACATACGGCAGAGTGAGCGAGAGAGAAAGAATGAGAAAGTTCGAGGGAGAGAATGATAGAGAGATAAGGGCGAGCTGGAAGGAAAAGGCGAGGAGAGACGAAAAATACGGGGCGCGTGACTGCGGGGAAAAGCTCAGTGCGCCTGAGAGTCGTAGAGAGCAGTAATAAGAGCAGACAGCGGCTTCGTAATGTGTTCGAGTGACGTTGTCTAATTACGCGTGTAAATTTTTTACTATGTGCGCGCAGTGTTAATGCACTCGCGAGATAATTCATCCTGGTTTAATTATTCAAATATAATGTAGTTTTAATCGTTCGAGCTTGATAAATAATTCATTCGAGTGCATATAAATAGCCGATTGGAGCAGATATGCTCCGCTATATGGCGGAAAATTCTTTAACTCGCGGGTTTTTCGGCAGAAAATAAAATTAATCGAGAGTGCATGCACGCATGCAAGTAGCTTCGACGCGGAAAATTGGATTGTTTTTAACGTGGATTTACGCGGAGCGGACAACAAAAGAAGCCTCCCCCGATATAAAGATAATAATGATGGGTTAATTTCAATTGCGGTGAAAATATAATTTTTTCCCCGGCTCGTTGGGGCGATTGCGCCGCTGGGAAAAAGCAACCGGAAAAGAGACAGGGCAAATAACGTGAATTACGAAATTCGAATAATGGCTCTTTAAATGAACTCGTTGAGAGGCAAAAGACTTTTAATTTAAAATGGAGTTTCTCATTAACGAGGCTAAACCAACTGCGAATTGTTTTGTCCAACAATGCTCGTTTGTATTTATCCCCGGTACATTGCTCTATTAAGTGTTTAACTAGTTTCGACCCGCTCATCGAAATCAAACTGTTTTTTTCTCTTTATCGGTGTTGATAACAATTTCGAACGTATAAACGTTTCAAACTGATAATTTAATGGTGAAAAAGAATTATTCAACTTTAATCTAATGAATGGTAATTGGTACCATTTCGATTTTAGTTGTAAATTGAAAATTTTATTCAATTGCTACTACCCTGGTAGAAATCGATTCCATTAATTGACTAATAAATAGCTAGTTTCTCCAGTAATAGCCAAAAACTTGATACTTTTCTTGGCCATTTTTATCTATCTATGAAACGATTTTTTTGATCAGATACGCCATTTAATAGACAGAATAA
>JAYJLV010061335.1:0-17425 GCA_036873485.1 Torymus texanus
CCAAACTTTCTGTTGTTCTTGAAAGTCGGCATGTCTGGATGTTCTGTCATAGGTTGTTTTCGAATGTTTAGAGGAGAAGAAAATGTTCTTCCGAGCTGATGGATGAATTTTATTGATGTTGGTTTTGAGTTTCTGGACGTAGCTGCGATAGTTAGGGCAATCCTCTTCTTCAGGAGGACATCCGCGTATAAATCCAGAGGAAGCCTTAAGTCTGTACCGGTGTACATCTCTGCTGGTGTAACCCCAGTTGTGGCGTATACCGAGGATATTTATAGTGTACGCTCATGTCACAGTCACAGTCATCAGTTTCAAGTGATCATTACAAAAACGAGCAGTTTCTTGAAGAAAATTTGGTAAAAAAATGTAATATAAAAGATTTCGCTTAATTTTGTAAAAACGACCATTGAATATTATTATTAAATATGAGTATATACTTGATCAATGTAGTATATATTTTTGCTTTGTTGAATGAGTAAATTTCAAATAAAAAAAATTAGTACAAACCATTAATGTTTTAGAATTTCCTCCAAGTGAATCTTGTAGTAATCGAGTTAATTTTGAATTTCTATAAGGCACGTGAGAACTTTGTCCATCAACTAGTGCCGATATAACATTTCCAAGGGTTGATAGAGAAAGATTAATTTTGGTAGCTTCTCGCAATCGTAGACCCGTGGCTTTAGATTTACTTTGTCTTTCAGATCCCTAAAATTATAAAAATATTATACTTATGGCTTTAACGAATTGAGTAAAACGGATTAAGTAAAATTGCATTTTTATGATATATTTTTAGTATAATAATTAAATAACTATTCAATATACAAGAATGTTTACTAATTTTAATTCTAACATTACATACTATACAGAAGTAAATATTTACAATGAGAGAAGCTGTATCAAAGAATTGTTATTTTTACTGTTATTAATACATAAAAGATATGACACATGAATTATAGTAGATTATGCATGAATACGTCATGTAGCATCGTAGAAGAAAATAGCCATCTTGGCTCAATGCCATCTAGATGATTTCTCTGTGAATGTATTTAAGTTCTTGTGGGTGATGGATATTTCCTGTTCATGGTTTCTCGTGCTCAGAAATATGATGTCAATAATTTGAAAAAGAATGATAATTTCTTAAAAATATAATGACTAATAGGTCCTTAATCTAGGTTTTACCCATTTCTCACTGAATTTCTCGATCGATGTACGGATTTTCCACAAATTACCTAATATTGGCAATCCTTGTCCAATCTAGATCTGTCTACCGGACGACAATCTATAAATCAATCACTAGACCTATTAAGGCCACTGAAGCAGCTGCAACTGATTTTCGTAAGCGCTTCTGGTGGTGGTAGAGTAGTATATGTAGATCGTAACATTTGGTTGATTCATGACCAATAGTGAAAACAAAAATGTTTTTTGGTATATTTTAATACCCACAAAATTACCGCAGAAATCATTGTCAGAATGCTGATTTTTCTACTTACAATTTTGCAAAAAACTCATAAACTATTTATGCATTGCCTATAAAGTATGTTGATAACCCTTCCTTGCCCAACTGTAAACCCCAAGAGAAATCGCTCCCGAATCCATGCAGATCGTATCATTACCAGCTAATTATGGGGGTACTTGATTTAGGATATATCAATTACAGTCATTTTTACAATTTTATTTACCAACTAAATTATTTACACAAATGCGAAATTCCAAATAAGAAAGTCAAAATTCTGAGAATGATTTCTGTAGTAATTTTTTCTGTTGTATCCATTTCCAGTGTCAGAATATGCAAAACACAAATTTTTATCTAATTTGTTTGAACGATAACTGTTTAAACAAATTTTAAAAAAATTATTCCATCTTTGATATTAAATGAACCAAATGCTATGTTCTGCATAGATTTCGGAACGGTATCTGTTGTAGCTTAGGCTTCGGTATTAATGATTTATACTGTAAATCCCTATGGTGTCGCTACTGCTAAGCTGAGCATAACGCAAGCTAATTTGAATTATTACAGGAAGGGAGCCGGTAGAGAAGCACACACGAATTTCAGTAAAAAATTGCAGCCTATATTGCCTAACAATTTATAACTCTAAAAACCCATAACTACCTAAAACTATTCTAATGAACGCTGGTGCCGGGGAAGAGGTGCGAAGGTAAACAAAACGCGAGCTGCGAGTCGACTTCGCTAACCGGCCGTCGGACAATAACTGAACGCGAAATTCCATGAAATTCTATGCATTTTTGATACACATTCAATATACACTTTCAATATTAAAAATGTAAAACAATTACCAGTGATTTTTTCCTATTCCACTTATGTTTTTTAGTTTACAGTGCACTGGTGATCGTTTTTTCTGTGTTTTTATGTAATTAAATATCCTTTTGTAAAGAGAGATCGAAGGAGAAAATTATCTAGAAGCTTCTCGAACTCTGCGCTTGTAGTATAAATACGACGACCCTGCCACGGTAAGGCCCTCTGATCTCAGCTTCGAAGCAGTACTCAGCTCTCTAGTTCGATAGCTCTACCGATATGTTTGTATCTTAAGAGTAATTTCAATAACAGATCTTTGCTGTTGTTTTAAAATATTGAATTATTATTTTTTCTTTGTCACCAGTTCTTATTAACAATCCTTTTTGCATGGTATTACTTCTAATTATAATTTCATTTCATCATTCTTCCCATCTAATATTCAGTCGTCCAGTCGGGAGCGTATACCAGAGTTCGAGCGCAGTAATTAAAAATGAATTTTTGTAAGTCTCAGTCGACGCATTTGGAATATTGATTGAAAGTGATTGGAGGCTCTCAGTTCGACGTAACGGCATAAATTGTCCCGATAATGCTTGGAAAAAATACATGGGATATTGGGTGTTTAAAATTCGAAACGTAAAGCATCCCTGGAAATACTTACACCAATCGCACGCTTTCAACCATTTTAATTCTGATCGATATGGACTTATATGTGTATCGCGACGAAGATTGTATATAAAATGAACGACTGCATTCATAAGACGCTCGACTTTAAGCTGAAGATACCCTGGCATGCTATCATAAACAAGGCAGGCATAATCGAGATGCGAGATGACTAGAGCCTGTACTAATAATTTGTTTACATCACGCGAGAGTAGTCATGCGCGCTGTCTAAGCTTAAAAAGAGCATTATGTACCTTGGACGAAATAGTACGAATGTGCGTATTCCATGTCAGTTCTGAAGTCAAGATTACGCCCAGGTTTTTAATTTGACTGACGTACTCAACAGGGTGGTTATCGACGACAACTGATGGTAATTGCTTAGAGGCCAGAAATAAAAGATTTGGAGTACTGCCGAAGATTATAGATTTAGTTTTGCCTAGGTTTAATTGAAGACCATGATCATTAGCCCATCTTGTAACATTATTCTCATCCTCTGTCATATGGGCGACTGCACACGATATAAGGTTAGGTGGACACTAGATGAAGAGTTACAGATCATCAGCAAAAAGAATATAAGACAATTTGCAATACTTGAGACAACGTGGCAAAGAATTAATGAAGATAGAGAAGAAAATAGGTGCCGGTGATGAGCCCTGCGGGACACCCGAAGTCACAGGCAAAAATTTATATGCTTCCTCATTACAAACTACTGCTTGGGTTCGACCGGATGTATAAGAGTGCACCGATTTAATAGCGTTAGCTGAAAACTTCATATTCCTACACTCGGCCAAAAGGGCCTCATGATCGATCGAATTAAAGACTCTTCTCAAATCGATAAGAGTTGCAAGCGTGACCAGATTATTTTCGATACCATAACGAATCATATCGGTAAGGTACAAGAGTGCTGATTGGGTATTATGATCCGATCTGAATCCAAATTGAGAAGGTGAAAGAAGAGAATTTGTTACAATGGTGTTGCGAGATCTAAGTGGCAATGATTTTATCGAATACTTTGGCAAGATCACACAAATTTGCGACAAGCCGTGTATCTGAAACGGATTGAGGATTATCACATTTATTCAATGGGATAATCAAGGCTCGCTTCCACAGATCTGGATAAACATTTTGGTAATCGAGCAATAAAAAATTTTAATTAAGAAACGTAAAAGTGAAGTGGTAACAATAAACTCTCAAGGTGTTTCCAAGATAGCCCATCCGGGCTCTAACCTTTAGATCTGCTAGAAAGCAATCGCGCAGTTTTGGAAACTTCAACGGCGGTTATTTCACGAAAAGATAACAAGGTACCATCACTAATATCTTGAATAGGTGCAACTATTGCGGCAAGCGAACTTGAGGGGCAAAGAGGGTGTGCACAAGCAACTGAACTGAAGAACGAGTTTCATTCGTACGCAGTAAATTTATTGAAACTAGGACTAATCTTATCAGCAGCCAGTCCCTTCTTCCTCAAGATGTACCAGATGCGAGAACTATCATTCGTCGAGGCTAATTTATTTCGCAAATACGCCTGCCTTGCGGATAACATAAATTCTTTTACTTTGCGACGGTTGGTACGATATTGCACAATTAATTCAGCTGAGCGTAGACGCTGTGCACGCTTATTAAGTGCGTCTCTTTCTCTGCAGAGATTTTTCAAACCTGCTGTAATCCATGGCGCCGGGCGTCTCGAAATAGTACTAGTAATATACGGCGTGTGGTGATCAAGGCTGCCAAGAAAAATGCAGCCGGAAAATTTTCCGCCTTTGAAAACGGAAAAATTCGGTGGATTTTAGCAGAGTTAGTTCTTAACGCGTCTAAATCCAGCATGAAGGCCAAACGTAGGCGCCCAAATCGCTCTTAGTGTCAACGGCGTAGTCTCTGTCAATGTGCAGAAGGAGACAATGGCCGGCTAATTACGTCTACTGGCGACCGTGCAGGGAGTCTTCGGACTTACGCCTTGAGGGCGTGCGGGAACCCTGACTCGTTGGGCCATGTTGGCCAACCCGGGACTCACGTCCGTCATAAAGGTCCACGTACCAAATGACAACATAAGGCAACCACTCTTCTCACTCGGAGGGAGTGAGGGGCCGTTTTTAACTGCCCTTACTTACTGAGGGAAACCGATGAAGATTGCCAAAGAGCTGAACGAGGGTCATACACTCGAATATGATGCAAATATCCATATCCGTGTCAGTCATTATATGATGGACGCTGGGTTTCCAAACTTCACGGGCCTATATGCGCTAACATACAGGCCGTGACCTGTGCAGGAAGTTTGATGGCTCACGCTAGTAGAGCGTGCGGGACCCTGACGCGTCAAGTCATGAGGCCAGAGTACGGTGGACTTATTGTCAGTGGCTTGAAACCTTGAACGCCTGTACGCGTGCATGCAAACGCACGCGTCAATGTGTGATTGCTCGTGAATCTTCCGCTGAAAGAAGAACACTGCCATGAAGCAAACAAGGAACTACCGCCGAGATTGTTGGCAGATGGACTTACAAAAGGTTCTCTACTACCATTGAGACACCAAGAAATTGCTTTATCGAACAAGATGTTTGCTTTCTATACTAACCCAATTTACTAACCATAGCCTCAGAAATTGCTAGCTGTATCAGCGTGAAAGGCAATTTAGGAAACTTAAAATGTTTGAATGCGATAGGTTACCCACCGAAAGGCTGGCGACCAGCCCGAATTGGGGAGACATGCCCTCGGGCTGTCGAAGCGCAAGACTACAATGGAAAAGTGTCAAAATACACATCGTTAATCTGGTGATCAAGGCTATGCTGAAGGACTTCACTAAGATAACTAACAGTACTAGACGGATCAGGAGAAACATTTTTTCTTATACATGACGGCGCACTAACAATATCTTCAGACATCTTTTTTTATCACAATTTCTGAAATTACGGTATGTTATAGTTTTATTACTAAACTTATCCGTTATAAATTTATAGACTAGAGTAATCGCTAAATACCCTGCCGTAATCGGAGAGTCTAATTCACTGAACGAGCTTAGAGGAACTGTCCACCATTGCGAGATCAATAGACGTGGCAGCATTATTACTGAAGTTAGTGGCTCCATACGGGATTAAATACAGGGAGCGTTCATTAATAGCATCTAAGAGATGTCGAGAGTGGAAAGTGTTCTTGAGCACGTTAACATTGAAATCTCCTAAAATGATAATATTTTTGTATGATTGCGCTAGTTCGTCGATTACATTAAAACATTCAGTGAGTACATGGCGTGCTTCATGGCTATATACAACTGCAAGCAATAATTTCGAAGCGCCTGGTGCAGACGAATAGGCTATCTCCAATACTAAGAACTCTGTCTCGATGATATCTGAAACTTTTTACGTAAATAGGGCTTGATAAGTAAGGGACCTATGAATGTAGCACGCTACGCCGCCTCCTTGCATGAATCCAGTCTTGTTTCTATTTTTCAGACCGCGATCGTTCGTTACTAGATTATTGTCCTCAATTTTTACATGAGACGTGGGAAAGTTCAGGTCGACCCACGTTTCCGAGATAGCGATTATAAGTGGCTTAATAATTATCGCGCTTCCGCCTTAGTGAATTTATATTCATGTGCGAAACTATGAGATGATCAGTCCTAGGCGTTGGAGAGGTTGACGTGGTTGACGACGAATCAACTTGCTGTCAGATTAACTTATTCAAGTCGGACTCGGACGAAATTAACACGACTTCAAAATCAGTGTTTTTATGGACAAAGATCTGCTCGTTTCTAACCCAAACCCTTTGATAATGACGAGCCTTTGCACGTGCTCTAACTAATTTCAGCAGTGCACGTTTTTCTTTGACTAGAAATTCATTAAGCATTAAGAAAGGCCGTCCTTCCCGCAATCAAAGGAAGATCAGGGAAGATGGTAACAACAGTGATGTTCCCTTTATAAATTTTGAGCCTCATGACCTCATTGCGCACTTGCTCTGACTTAAATCGTAGTTTGAGCGAGAACGACGTAGAAAGAGCGGTGCCAACAATAGAAGTGTTAGGGCTCCCACTCTCTTTAGCACTATTAAGCCTCCTAATTCTGATGAAATCTCCTAGAAATCTAGTGGCTCCAATAAAATTGAAGATACGGGCGACTATTTCTTCATGCGACAACTGACCTTGAATAGGTAGGCCCGATTCAAGAATTTCCGTGGTTGACTCATGAGGCCGAACAGCTTGAACTGCATGCTGCTCAAGAGTCTGTAATCGCGCGTCAACCTGACTAAATCGCTCAGACATAGTTCTAGCGACCTCGTTTAGCCTTGATTCTAATCCCATCGTGTGCGTAAACATAAACTCATATATTTTAGACATCTTGGCCTCACTGTCTAAATTGTTAAACCACGAAATTTCTTCCGAGATTGTTGCTGCCTGTGGATGTTGCTACGGCACTATCAGTTCGCTTACCGAAACTGTGGCTGCCTGCTGATGATGCTGTGGTAATGTTGACCCACTCAGAAACAAGAAAAGCGGTGTCTGGGGGTCGGATGGCATACTTCTACCACCGGCCATATTCATATTCGTGAGTCTCGAACCCTGGTGCGACTTAACGATGCTAAGCAGCACCCCCGAGCTGACTTCGAACCCAGATACGCGCGAGAGTATCGCAGAGAGAGAGAGAGAGAGAGAGAGAGAGAGAGAGAGAGAGAGAGAGAGAGAGAGAGAGAGAGAGAGAGAGAGAGAGAGCGTTTTTAGATCCATAAAATTGATCCAGTTTTTGATGTTTGAAAGAAGTCTTACACAGTATGAAAAAAATATAGATAAATTCTACGAAAAATTACGAGAATAAACTGTATGTAAAATATTTCATATTTTGGCTTTCTTTTTGAGCTAGAAATTAATTTTTTAAGATAAACCGATTTATTAGCTCAAAAAAGATGCAAAAATCCGAAAACTTTTATGTACACTTTTTTCTTGTAATTTTTCGTAGATTATAACTGTATTTTTTCAGACCTGTGTAAGGCTTTTTTTGAAACATCAAAAAGTAAATAAATTTTTTTAGATCCAAAAACAATCGCACTACAATCTAGAATTCATACAGACATTTTGGACAATAAATAGTATTTTCATGAATTCTGTGGTGGCGATAGTGCAGATTCTGAATTTTAATATTTCTTTTTCATATATATAAAAGTGAGAACTTCATTATACAAAAAAAAAACTATTCTTATGTCTATTGTGAAAAATGCTGGCTACGGCATAAACTAGGATTATTAATTTTCATGTAGAAATAACCAAATGGCGGTGGTATAACCAAATATGTTCGAAAAATTGTGTTTTTGAAATTTCTTTTCGGTTGATAAGTATAGCCAAAATTAAAATTTTCTTGATTCTAATTGAGTGATAGCCGTACATGTGATGAATATGTGGTTGAAATTCGGTAAGGATCGGTCAATTAGTTTTTGAGAAATCGTGAGTAGTAGGGAGACGCTTTTTTCAGACAGTTCTGACGTCAGTTTGGTCGGGTGTCTGGGTCTGTGTGTTAGGCTCGGGGGACGTTTTTGATCGGTGATACTGGAGTGGTGCGCGAGAGGAGGAAATATGTGTTGCGGCATGCGGCGGGGAGAGAGAGACGGACGGAAGTTGAGAGACGGCACGGTAGTGGATGGAAATGCAACATTTTGCAAAAAATTTGCAAAAAGTGAAAAAGCGATGAAGAGGTAGATAGAAATGAGTGTGGGTGGATGGTGGATGGGTAGGTTGGTGTTTGCAAATGTTTGCGAAAATTTGCTATGAATGGAAGAATGATGCGGGAGTAGAAGGAAGTGAGTGAAGCTGAATAGTGGGTGGTGAGTGCAAAATTTTTCAAAAAATTTGCAAAAAAGTTGAAGTGTTAGGAGGCTTATGGAGGCTTAAGGAGACTGGTGTGAATGGTAGTAGACTGGGTGAGGTTGGTGGTGTTAATGGGTCGTGGTGATGTAAAGGTGTGAGAATAAGATGGGACTTTGAACGCAGGTGATAATTTTTAAAAGAATGTAACAGGAGAATAGAAGAGTATATGGTTGGGAATTGAGTTTATTTTAAGAATGTGAGGCAATATGGCAGTCAACGAAAATTACGAGCTATATGAAAATGAAATGAAAAGAGAAAAATAATGTAATGCTTTTTATTTGAATACTGAATATATAGGTTTAGATGTACATATATTACTTAATATATAAATAAGAGTAAATATTTTTCTTTTACAGACGTACACTCGTAACATACATACCAAACAGATTTACATCAACTTTTTCGCTTTACAACTTTGAACGTAAGACGTACATTTATTATGTTTTCTATTTTTATTAGTATGTTCAGTTATTTTTTTAAATGAAGAAACGGTTAGTCTATCGTTCTCGGTAGTGTTACTTGAGAATAACATACAAAACATATCAAGGTTATAATTATTACACATATAAAAAAGGAAATTAACGCAGTAATGACCACACGCGATTGAATTGTGGTATTGAAGCTGTTGGATGTTTCACGTGTAGAAAGAGCAGGTTCTTCGGAGATGATCAACAGGATGTGAGACGGCTGGAGCAAGTCCGTAGCTATCAAAATAGACTCGATCTCCATGAGAAATGATTTGGATTGCAATCCAATGGGTTACTGGTTTATTGCTTTCGTTCACATTAGCTACAATTGCACACAGTTTTCCAGCAGAAAATGAATTTGATCGGCAGCAAATACTCCGATTGTTCGTGCTCGGCTGTGTGTTAGAGCTTTCTGAAGCTGTAGACTGTTCATGATCTATGTTGGCGTAGTAATTTTCCCCCTCCTCTACCATCACCTTTGACTATCTCTACTTGTTTATGCAATCAAGAAGCTGGAATCAAGGAGCAATCAAGGAGCTGGAATTACTATTTTCTGCTGTATGATGATGACAAAGATTTAGAATTTCCCGAAACGTTTAATTTGCTTATATTTTGAGATAATTCTTCAACGGTTTTCCGTTGCACGTCGACTACGTCAACAGATGGTTTTGGGGTGTACAATGTTTTTAATAGCCACACGCGTATTTTATATGCATAACACAAAGCACAAGCGAAGTACTCCCTCTTACGACCTTGGTAAAAACAAAAATGTTCGTTTACTCTGGGTAAATTTCTGAAGGAAGGGCAGGTATATTCTTCCGAATTAATCATTTGTCTACTAAGCAGTTTTTCAAGAAACTCCATTTTCTTTACTCCTCTTATATATCGTTGGCTGAGAGGAAGAAGGTGCTAACTCGGGTGAGCGCGTAAGAAGGTGCCAACTCGGGCGAGCGCATAAGATAAGGCTAACACGGCCGAGCGCGTAAAAAGGGGCTAACTCGAGCGAGCGCGTAAAAAGGAGCTAACTCGGGCGAGCGCGTAAAAAGGGGCTAACTCAGGCGAACGCGTAAGAAAGGGCTAACTCGGACGCTCTGCTTTTAGATTTTTGCGGTTGACTGTAATAATACTATTTTGCAGACAAATTTCGTACAAATCAACTTCTAGTGCAAATCAGAGGATACCTAGCGGATTTTTTGATCCACTAAACTTTATTTTGGAGTCTACTTTTCTGTACAACAATACGCTCATCAGCGGGAGACATTTTTCACGTTAATAATTCGCTACATCTGAGGATTTGCGGGGCGAACACTTTCGTTTTTTAAGACGGCTTTTGACGTAGTGAGCATTTTACCAAGTAAATAGTGATCTAATAACAGTTTTGCATCAAAATTAATTCTAATCAGATTTTTTTGATAGAAAACCAAATGTTTATATTTATTAATTATATTAATATCCTAAGTCTCTTTTTCTAATTGAAAGCGTACGCCCCGGGAATTATTATCGTGAAAAATGTCTCCCGCTCATGAGCGTATTGTATACAAAAGTAGAGTCCGAAATCAAGTTCAGCGGATCAAAATATCCGCTAGGTATCCTCTGATTTACATTAGAAGTTGATTTGTACGAAATTTGTATGCGAAATAATATTAGTACAGTCAACCGTAAAAATCTAAAAGCAGAGCGCCCGAGTTAGCTCTTTCTTACGCGCTGCCCGAGTTAGCCCCTTTTTACGCGCTCGCCCGAGTTAGCCCCTTATTACGCGCACGCCCGAGTCAGTACCTTCTACCGCGCTCGCCCGAGTTAGCCCCTTTTTATGCGTACGTCCGAGTTAGCCCCATCTTACGCGCTCGCCCGAACTGGCACCTTTTTACGCGCTCGGCCGAGTTAGCCCCTTATTACGCGCACGCCCGAGTCAGCACCTTCTTCCTCTCAGCCAACGATATATTCTTCAAAAACTTCTTGCTACTTCTCTGAGGGAATTTAAAACATCGTTCAGAATAGATTCTACATCAAACCATCGAATGCCATGATGAAAGAATGTTAAATAACTTTTTGTTGCAAGAATACATTTTGCGATTTTTTAACAATTGTACGGTGGTTTTATAATCCAATGCCCGAGAAAGTTGCAATCTGAGCCTAGAACTGCAATTTCTTTCAGTTGAAATTCTCCGTCTTTATCGTAAAATGCCTGGATATCTATAATATAAGGTGCCTTCTCCATTTTGTAGGTTGTAAGAGCCTCGATCTGTAGAAGAAAACGGGTAGACGAGAACTGACTTGAAAACGACGAAAACATGGTTAGTTTTCTTTCTGATGGTTGGTGTGGGTCCTTACGACATCTTCCACTGTAGTATGAAATCTATTTATAGATAACACCTGTAACTTAGCACGGGTCTTGTGTAGCGAGGAGGCATCGCCTGCGCACCTTATCGTGCGTCTTATGAGTTGAAATCGACAAGTACTTGCCTAGCTGAATCTACGTACTTCCGCTACGCATTATCAAATTCAACGTAAAGTATACAGTTTATAGTCTTCTTTAATGTTTTACCAAACTGTACTTCGATTCTAATGGTACCACTTTTTACAAGATTCCAATGCCCAGCAACTTGTACGGATAAATCGGGTATTAAATCAAAGGCAAAAAGGTAATAATCGTTGGCATACTGGTTCCTGCTAATATTATTTCCTTCGTTTTCATAATAAATTCCGGTGCCTGAGAAAAAAGTGTGATATGCTTCGATAAATTGTGGAGAATTTCCTGTGAATGTTGGCTTTAGTAGCAACTGTGTTTTGTCAACGTATAGGGAAAGAAAATTTATAGAGTAGTTTTGAAAATTAAACTGATTGAGTGTTTTATCACTGTTGAAAACTTTATTGTCAACAAAGCCAAGAACGATTCTTTTGGGTAGTTGGCCCAAAATTACATTATCCAAACAATGACCGTTGACACCGGTATGAATCGTATACGATTTTACTTCGACTCTCGTGATAAGATACTTTGCCGTAGTTCCAGTCAGGGTTTGTAATTAAAACCGTGGGATTCACTTTTGCAAGACGAACGATAATGTTGCTTCTGTGATGTGTACAGAATAGTAAATTATCTTGATCGAAAATGTTGCAATGTAGATGCACGATCATGTCTACAACTTTAATATCGGCTTTTTTGGTAAGACCTTCGTTTTTGTAGATCTCGGCGCAGCTTTCATTTCTCCAGCTTTGTCACTTGCCCATAAATTTGTAGTAAGACGAGACGCTTTGGCGGCAAGTTCATAGTTTAATAATGTTTCAATGTATGCTCTATATGGATAGACGTTATTCGGTGGAGAAATTTTTTATTTAAGCACATATCAACTTGATTGTAAATAGAGTGTAAAAAATTGTTCACTGAATCCACAAGTTTGTCTGCATTCTTATTGTATGGCGTCAATTGTAAACTCCCTTTGAGCAGGGTGTAAGCAAGATCTAAGTATTCCCCGTTTTGAGAATTTATGCAAAACTTTATCGGACTTACGTCGCTCAACGACGATACGGGTTTGTAAAATATCCATCTGCTTGCTTCTATAGCTGTTAGAGGGAGAGAATAAATCAAGCTTTAAACAAGTCTCGGTGTGACTGTAAAAAAGACATTTCTAAAAAATTTTTAACGAAAAATATCGATATTTTTAGATAATCTGCTCCTTCTTTTCTTCGCTTTTGGATGTTTCACTTTTTGTTATGACTTCTCTTTTTCTTTTGTCTTTTGACTTTATATTTTCCTGTCTTCACTTGCTTGCGTTTTCTCACTTTAGAACGGTTGTTTGCACTAATCGCAAGGACTCGTCGTGAACCACTTCTGCGACGAGACGGTGCAGTGCGCCTACGTTTCGTAGCTTTATAACCTGAACCTTCTTTAAACTTGTTAATTTTCTCTATGTTTTTGCGTTTAAGATTTTTTCCACTCTCGTACATTGTATTTTTGAAAGAATCTTTAAACGACATATTATTCTCTGTTAGATCATCTAAAATATTAATACCAGTCCGAAGAGCTTCTTTACCAACTACTCGGGCACCTTTAGTAAGAAACGGGAGAGTGCTCCGAAACAATCCGGTGAAAAATGATCTCAGTCCATATCCTTTTTGACGCTGAGCTCTGACAACAACTATGTGGCTTTCTCTACGGCCAGCTCCTCCGTACTGTTGATGATATATGTCGTTGGAGCTCATGTTTGAAAATAAGTAAATATTCTCTTTTGAAATGTATCGTTACAGTCAATATTCCGAACTCAAATGAAATTGCGCGACTAAACCGGCCTCTTATATCGATATCTATTGTTTGAAATCTGTTAGTTAAAATAGGTATATAATTTATTCGATCGTATATCTTTACTATTGAACTTCCAAAATTGAATATGTTGCCTCAATATTAACTATTCGCAGTAAAGATGCGTGCGTATCGTCGATTATACAAGCTTCATATATATTGGAGTATACAAAGAGTTGATCGGGAATGGCAGTTGCGAGGCTCGCTGGGTGTTTTCCCATAAAAGTTGGTTTTCCTCGCAACAATTTCATTACTGAAAAACCATGATCGATGCCGAGTATACGTTTCACTGGTTCGGAAAAATAACTCGCTGACAAGGTTTTCCATCGTCTAGTTGTTTACTATTTTCTTTTATAACTATAAAACCTCCTTTTTATCGAAAAATAATTTACTGCATTCCCTTTTCTCGTTTAAATTATATAGAGATTTGTTTATTGTTTTTACAAGACTTTCTATTGAATCGTAAATGTCATATTGACAATAATCTTCGCCTTTGTCTGCGTGTGCTGCAACTAGCAGCGTATCTGGACGCCGAAGATGTAACGTATTGCATGTAACATAAATTTCCGATAAACCGACCAACCATCTGTCATATACTTCCACCTCCTTTGGTAAGCGTGTTGAAAAATTGTTGCAGTGTTGCGCGGGTAATACAATGTGCTGCTGTTACTGGGCAATACGATATTAAAAATTCGTTTCGATTCCTACTGTTACAGCTTTTATAAATCTTTAGCTGTAGACGTCGAATTTGTCGGATTCACAGAGACGGTGTTATTAGTCTAACTACCTCTGTCTCCTTTACCTCGTTGCATTCTTTCAAGCTGTTCTTTTGATATCAAAACCATTTTTTCGCTCTCTCCATTATTTAAAATATATTTGAGAATATTTCCAATATAGGTGTCAATAGAAATGGTAAAAAACTTTTTGTACAAGATAACGTTTTTTTTCTTTCCAAGAATTGCGATGGGCGATATTCGTTGCCATCTTTTGTAAAATACTTTTATACTTTTTTAATTTTTGTTTTTGTCCAAATTTTATCGTTACAACACCTTCGAGTACGTTTAGGGCACATTGATAGATATACTTTATCAGTTTTTCATCGGCCGAACGTAATAGAGTAAGACATTGATTCTTGTCGGCATGTTTCAGCGCTTCCTACAGAGCTATATACTGTTTTCCAATCGGTGGCTGACGATTTCTCCAATGGTGGGGAACATACCGACTGCGTCGCTCTTTCGTTGTAGACTGGTCCATGGCACCGCTCAGTTGAGAAAACTATTAAAATTTCTTATAATTTTGTCGTTCGGGAAACGAATTTGTATTTGTAGAAAATTTAGAGGTAAAATTTTTCCAACGCGGCTCTGATTTTCGTCCTTTTTCTTCTTCTTCTTTTTGATATTGTTCTCTAGATTTTTAACAGAATATTTCTTTTTTGGCTATAGCGGTCCATCTGAAAGATAAGTTTACAAAAACACAGACACATACATGAATACAACAAATACCGGTGTCGGGGTTGTGTTGGAACGAACACACGTTTCACACTGACGAAAATGTTTTTTCGACCGTTGTTTTATACAAAAATTAAAATACAGTCACATACGTACAGTGAGTATATTTAAGTATGTACACATACTGGTGCTCGTCGTCCGGAAAAATATAAGACCGAAATCAAAATTCGCCGAGGGTACTCGGTTTATAATCAATCATGAGGTATCTATATCCTTTGGCTGTTACATCTTGATAGGCCTCTCGTAAGAATTTCGAATCTTCTGGATAAATTTGTCTCACCAAATGTTATATTTGGGCCGTATTACGAGGATTTTTGAACAAAACAATGTACGAGGCATTAAGACTATTATAGAGCGAATGAGTTAATTTAAGGAAAATATTTTGCGTAATAAACACCACACTAATATTTTCATGGTAACTTCCTTTTGTAAATAAATCGCATTAAATCGTCGATTATTACTAGTTTTATCAAATGAGGATCGTCCGAAAAGTCTTCCGATTTTGGCAACCCTTCGCGAAATTCAATTTCTTTAAAATTGTTAACGTAATTTTCACTCTTATACCCATCTTGCCATTCTGCATAGTAAAAAAAATTTTCTCGAAAGAAACATCAGCCATCTGTTGGTGGAAATTAAAAAATTTCTTGATAATAACCGTTTTTCTGCAACCCGCAAATAATACTTGTCCACGGGTGTTTCCATCTAGTATCCATGGTCGAAAAATAACGACTGATGATATAATTATTATTATTATTATTTAAACTAGCCTCTTTAATAAAAGAGTAAGAAGTGGCGGCGGCGTGCGGCGATGGTAGCGCACATAGACCACCGAGAGCCTAGTCTCTGAGCATCCCGCTGAGGACACGTGTGTTGACGATAACCCTATAGGCGCGTACCACAAACACCGAGAGTGACCCCTGCCGCTTTTCTAGCATTTCCGAGAGGTCCTAGCGCTCAAAGAGGGAAGACGACTGAGCTAAAATAACCATTAAACAGCTCGTTTTTACATCAGACCCTACACATGGTTTCACACCGTCAATTGTATGACAGCGATATACCTACAGTTTCTTTTTTCTCTCCTTACCTAATCTGTTTCATTACGCACTTATCGTATGTGCGGACACCATTCGTATCAGTGTTGTCGGTGGAAATTTCAAAATGACAGCAGTTTCTTTACATAATATAAAAAATATAAATTTAAAAAAAGCGACGTTGGCTCAGTGGTTAGCATGCTAGTCATGGAAACAACGTCGTTCTAGAGGTCGTGGGTTCGATTCCCGGTGAAACCACTCGGATTTTTTTCGAGCTGTTTTTCACCGGGAAAAGTACCACGCCACCAGCGCCTTTAAGGTGGATTTTTCCCCGAGATTTTCCTTCAGTGAAATCCCGGGTTTTTTCCCTTGCCTTTCAGGCGCAAAACCTGGGCGAATGCGAAGCAGTGGTAGGGAAATGTAGGAAGGTCGATAAGGTAGGTAGGCCGATCCGATGCACTAGGCAGGGAAGGCCGGCCTTACCGGCAGGGAACTGGTCCAGAAATATGGACCTTCACCGGAAAGACTTGCACTGGAAGACATACTGGAAGACATACCCGATGTCCCTCCAAAGGCACAGAGTGTTGGCTCAACCAACACGGTACGAGGTTGAAATATATCCTCACCGGAAATGTTCTCCATAAGGGTTAAGGTATGAAATATGAGAGGAAAAATAGTGAGGTTATAGAATTGGGCACTACTTCCACACCAAGGTGGTGGAAGGCCCCCGACAGCTGGGCCGAAAGGCTGCGGCTGTAATGGAGAGTAAAAATGAAAAAATAGAAATTTGAATAAATTTGTCGGCAACGTAAAAAATATTTGTATTACACATTTTTCATCACCCACCTCCTTTAATGTGCAATTATTGAAGAAGACGAGTCACATTCTACGATACAAACCGCGATGAGCAAATTTTATGACGCTGTTTCGTCTACACATCTTTACTGTGGTAAAACAGAGTCGACAAAACTCCGAGAAATTGAAAACCCGTTTTTAAAAAAATTAAGGATGTGTTTGTTAAACTACTAATAATATTAAGAAATAATATAAATTATATATTTTGAAGGCGGTGAATATCAAGGTATGGATGGAATTGTTTTAGGTCAATAAATAATAAGTGTGATGCTGTTCTTGTGCATCACAAGAGATGCGCGTAAGCTCGTGGCCGTCTCCCTCGATACCTGGCTATGTGTACAATTACCGGGTACACACAGCTAACAGGTGTTTGTTTTTTTTGTCGAGGTACGAGCGGCGCCGATGATGCACGACCACACCCACTGAAGATGTCAGCCCTTATCAATATAAGTTGGGGAATATGTTTGCGCATGCGTTGGGAGATCCTCACTAAAATTTTAGCTATTTTGGATGC
>JAYJLV010061357.1:0-17421 GCA_036873485.1 Torymus texanus
AAGGGGGGCGGGGGTGTCAAATTACAGAACGTTCTAGAACGTTCGATAGAGGAGGGGGGGCTGATAGAGGTGTCAAATTACAGAACGTTCTAGAACGTTCGATAGAGGAGGGGGGGCTGATAGAGGTGTCAAATTACAGAATGTTCTAGAACATTCGATAGAGGGGTGGGGGTGCTGATGGGCGAGGGGTGGGGGGAGCCAGAAGCCCCCTTGCTTATCTACTTATATTTCAAAAACAAATGTTGGATAGATTAAATTTTGTCAATTAAAACTTTAGTATAATGCCACCAAATTCTGTAAATATATCAATGTCTGATATATACATAGATTATTAGTATCTGTGCATTGCATACGCGTTAAATTGCTATCGAAACTACTAATAAAAGAGAATTTAAATTGTTTTTTAAAATAGTTTTTTGTATTCTCATGATCAACAATGTTTCTTATTAAACATCACAATAATTGATTTACTTATTAGTAATGAAATAAAAAGTATATTCCCTGTGTATTTTCGTAACGTTAAAATATTACATAAACGCTTTTCTCCCCCTCTTCGCTAATAGTTGAAATTTACTAATTTATGCATCAAGTATTACGTCGACACGCACGCATGCGGGGACGTGATATTGATAGAAGCTCATTCGCCGCGGGCGCGTGCCGAGGTTGTCGTTATCGCGAGACTTAAGCTGTAATCGTTGTCCTGCCAAATTGCACCGTTAATCACTTCATCGTGAACCTACGCGCGTAATTCCGCATACGCGTGCCGCAGCAGCGACGGACGCAAACACGACGCCTGCCCTCTCTCTTCCTCTCCTCTCTCTCTCTCTCTCTCTCTCTCTCTCTCTCTTTCGGTTTTGCGCTATGCAAATTCAATTACTTTGTCTCTCCACAGTGCATTGGCTACGCTCTGCGTTCGCGCAGTTAAATTTTATTATTTTTACGACTCGTAAATAGCCCGTGTCATATACGTGCGTATGGGAGCGTATTCACCACGAAATATTCAGATAATCACTGCACGTGCTGGAATATATATACACACACACCACACACATATATATATATATATATATACACAAGGGTGTTCAAGAAACTAACGAGGACGCTTGCGTATGCGTGCATGAGTTTGTTAATATCATGATGATGGGTAACAAACAATCCGACAAGACAATTGCCCCATTACAAGTTAACACCCGCTAGCGCGTGAGAGACACCTAGGCCGACGATAGCGCGCGCACGTGCAATAGTTTGCCACCGCTCGTCAACCTCTGTTGCCCGAACACTCGGTTATAATTATCGAATAATTACTACGCTAAATTAGAAGCTAACAAGCCAAACCGAATTCAATTTCTCGCGTCCTGATGAGACTGCGTAACGACTTGCTAATTCTCCCTGGCGCCCTTGCTCGTGTGTGCGTTAACAGCGTCCGACCCGACGAAAAACAGAGAGTCAATGTAGGAGAAGGTGGGCAGAAGTGATATCCTAAGCTTAATGTAGAGCTGTATGAAGATTATAGATATTGAGAACATTCATAAAAGTAACAACGAAATTACGTTAAGAATTCGAATGTATAGATAAATATACTTTTTTTGTTTTTACTTATACAACCTGTTCCGAAATTGTAGGTTTTACTCAACGGAATCGCATAGAGCGCGAAATTCTTAACAAAAAGTTCCTTTACCGTTTTTCGATATGACAAGTAGGCTTTTGAGACATTGATGCTCAAAAAACTACTTGCCATATCGAAAAACGGTAAAGGAACTTTTTGTTCATAATTTCGCGCTCTACACGATTCCGTTGAGTTAAGCCTACAATTTCGGAACAGGTTGTATAAATCAAAAAGTAAAGTTTATCAAAAGTGATGTACGTGCCCCACTAGCGGGGAATTTGTGGTACCAGGTGGGACATAACGAGTGGCGTGTATTTTCATTAAGTATTTTCACATTTATAATTTTACGTAAATTATAAAATGTAAGATAATTAAAATAAGAAGTACGTTACATATATATTTGATTGTATACTATGATATTTTACAATGATACATAGATAAAATCGATCTTATGACCGTATAGATTAGAGAACAAATAACAATATATTTCGTGTGTTACTCGTGCCCCTTTTCATAGTTCTTCTAAATTGTAAATGCATAATCTTTAAGCTCGTTTAGGTTAATAATCAAACGAGGTCTCAACTTCAAAGTCTGAACTATCAAATTACACTTTATTTTGAATGGGCCTATCCTTTCTTGCATTTCGTGTCAGATGTATAAAAAATGAGATCAAACTGTTTTTGCACTTTACATCCGATTTTCATTAAAGTAATATAACTTTTTTTAAATATTTTAGACATAGTAAAAACGAGTAGCATTTTTCTCTAATTTTTATAAAAAATTAGCTTCGAAATATTCATTAACCGTTTAAATATCGAACTGCCAAATTGATTCGCCTAGCACGCCGTGCTTCGGCTTCCCCTATTTGGGGACGTGAGGGATTATGTTATATCGTCGCATTGCGTTTCATTTAAATATAATTGGATTTATTAATTTCGTCGTTAATTAAAAATGTTTTTAACAATATAGAATTTACCAATTTTATACCGTAAAACACGAAAATGATTAAATTAACCGACGAAACGAGGAGTCCAAGCGTCGTTTTATAAAACAATGGGAATAATTGAAATACCGACTTTCACAAGCAAACGTTTTCATATAAAGACTTAAAAATATTTACCGATAAACAAAAAAAAAAACTATTGTCCGCCCTCTCGATGCATTGCATAAACGAAGTACCCGAGACTCGCGGGTGTACTGTGGGGTAGTTTCTTCTATTTATTTTATCGGCAAATGCACTCGCGGTCTTGGCACTTCGTTGTTCGATTGCCAAAGCAAAGAAAAGGAAGATATTGAGAGAGAAATAAAAAGAAAGAGAAGAAAATATAGGCAGAATCAAGGGGTCCAAATGAGATATACAACGAAATACGATAAATACTTCCCCCTCCCCCCTCTGAGTCTTCCGAATGATGACACTTTATCATTGCGCAATTATTTCTCTTCCACACTTCTTCTCTCCTTTATATACCTTTTATTTAGGATTTTCGAGTGGGAAGGGAAAGCGTTTGCGTATAGGTACAAGCGTAGGCGAGCCGCGTGTAGAGGGGATGAGCGAACGAGCTAACCCAGCCAGGGTTATTTATTTTCCGGGTAACTGTAATTTTTCAAACGCTGCCCGCGGATAAATGTGCCAGGCTGCTTTTGACACGCTTGAAAAATACGGTGTCGGCGACCTGACGACGCAGGTGCACTCACACACGCGCGTTCATAGTGGCGAATCCTCTTGCAAGGTGTTACATCGAAAGTGTACGTTAAGCCTTCGTATAGACCCGAGAACCGCGTTCGATCGTTGGGTCGGCTTTATTTCCAACTCTCATATACCCAATACTATTGGCCTGAGGCTATTCTGGCGAAGCTTCTCTTCCTGCACGTACACGTCCGCGCATCTATGCGTACTGGTCTTGGCCTTTCTTCTATTCTACTGATACTATTACTCCCTTACTTTGCCATTGCTCTTTCATCGGTGTTGTCTATACCTATTATTTCATATTTGTCTTCTATTCAAGTGCCCGTTAACTTAACGGATGAGCTGCTCGAAGTTTTGACAGGCATAATTTTACAGGATGGCCCCAACAAATTTCTACTTCATAGAAAAAGCGATGGTGCCGACTTGGTGGATCTTGATTATTTACCACCCTCATTAACTTATAGCACATGGTTAAAAAATAAAAAAAACTATGTGTGACAAATAAAAAAAGAATAGCGAGGGAGATGCCAAGAATTGATGCCAGATTAGCGCTTCTTGCTCTGGTGGAGTCAAAATGGCTGTCTTGTAAAAGTTATTCTTACTCTAGTAACAAGTATTTATGTTTGAAAAATGATAAAGCTATAAATAGCACCCAAACATGAGTTACATTGTTTCATTTTCATTCCACATATAACTACAGTGCTCAAACACGGCACAACGGCCGAGCTCAACTAACATCTACATGAGAAGAATTAATTATTGGAAATCCAGATTGCAATCGAAGGTGGAAAAAGAGATATTTAAAACTTGCAATAAAACACACCTTCTTTCTCCGTGTTCGCGCCATCTCCGGCTAGCTCTGTTAAATCTGCGATAAAAAGTCAATCGAATAGAAATTATTATTGGAGAGCAAACATCACTACAGAGAAGGAGTAAGCGGTACCCAATTTAACAGGACCGTCGCTATTTTATAGCATACGATGTTCGTAGCAAAGATGAGGATGAGATGTGCCCCAGTTCTTGCTAAAAAGACTGAAAAATTCGTCAGCGTATTTATATCCGTACACATATCACACACCCACACCCACACACATGCACATCTGTGAGGCACTGGCAATGAGTTTATCGGTGACCTGTAAAATTATCGCAGATCGATCGATTCAGCCTGTGCGCGAGGGAAATAAGCATTTCGCGAAAGAGTAATTTTCGATTAATCGAACGCGATTGTACATATATATACGTGAACGTCAATTCGTCTGCTCTTTGATTACTACGTGGCGAGTTGTTATGCAGATATTTTCGGCGATTTGGGACTGAATTTGATGAGCAATGTGCTCGTGCTGCTAAATGAGATCCCAATAGTAATGGACCTGTAAAGCGGGCTATACGTAAACGCAAATGTATCGTACTGTATAAAAGGTCGAATTTTTGCATAGTTACGCCTCCATTGCAAGCTAGTAGTGATAAGTGTTTGTAAACTCTGGTAATATTATCCTGTTGTATTATTTCATTTTATAAAATGGTTTTATAAAAAATATTTTTTAGAACTATTATTATTATTATAGCTTTTATATAGTCTTCATAAAGTATAAACAACAGGATAAAATAAAATTGAAATAAATAGAAATAAAAAACATAAAGTGTAACGATATTTTGATCAATTATTGAATTACCCAATTAGTTTCACATAGTACCATCGATTAATAAATAACCCCTTTTACTCTTACGAAAATTACCCTTATACAGGGCAGACGGTACTTACTCCTGGACATAATTGTAATTGTTCGATATTGCAAGATCGATGGTATCGCGCGCACAGTGCCGGTGGTCGGTTCAAGCATCTCAGCCCTTGCGTAAACGTTCGAGCGCACTCACACGAGAGTCTACACGCCCACTTTGTGTATGTGTGTGTGTATGCACGCACCTAACATGTACAGAAGCGTGCACCATGCGCTACGGTACCGATCGATCAATTGCTTGGAGTTCGCCAATTGAGATAGAATGAAATCTGCGGGTCATCAGACAGTGCGCGTGTGCGAGCGACGTAGGTGGCGTTGATAAAGCACGCGAGATAGCTCAAGTTTCCTGAAGTACCTTCAACCTTTTCACACCCGATTATTTGGCTCGGCCCTCTTTCACTCGCTCTTCCTCTCCTACTTTCGCTTTTCCTCTCTCTACCCTACCGGCATTAATTTCCATTAGTTTAATACAAGATTATTTTAAACAATAGGTGGCTTTCTGTAAGTTTAAGGAGAAAGCGGAGTACGTTTTATTATTCATTCATTCGGCAATGTCAATGGGGTGTGGCGTACGTAAAGACTGATGTATTTTCTGCGTTATTGCAAGGAAATATCAGAGTGTATAAACATCTTATATTTTGAATGAAGTTGAATAAACTCGTGAATCATGGGTTTTGATACAGCAGAATTTACAAATAGTTTTATAAATAAATTAAATTTATTTTCCTAAAAGCTTGAAACGATTTTCAATTAATGCAAAAACTTTATTTTGTTATCATATAAAAAATTCTATACTAACCTATTCTTTAGTCAATACTCAATATCTTAGATAATGGAATGAAATTTTTACTGTGAAATTTGAAAACTAGCATCAGCGCCGAATACTGTATAAGTTAGCACTCGCTGAATATTTTCTGTTTGATTTAGCGATCATATTAAATCAACATACCTGATAAAAGAAAAACAAAACTGTATCCATAGCTATTGTTGCTAGTACGTTCATTATTTTGTGTCTAACGAAATATTCGTATGAACTATCGGATCAAGGATGGTGGGGACTTTCCCCCGAATGGTTTATTTGGAATTTGCATTTCTCTTAAAGATAGAAGTCTTTTCCTTCGTGTAACGTTACGCAAGTAATGCGCTCACGCTTCCATCGTCGCTGAAAACGTCTCGCCGACGCCGATGAAAGGTCTTTAAAAGCTCTTCCAGCCTGAACTCGACGGTGCATACCGTACAGCGGTGGTCGAGCTTTCTTTTGCTTCGTTGCCTTTCCTGTTGATACTACAGTTACTGCTCTTTTACAAAATATTAAGAAAAACAGTGGTTATTCTTTTAGAAGGAAAGAAAATTTATTGTATCGATTAGTCTATAAAGCAAACAAACTCATTTATTAGGTTTATAGAATAATCTTTTAAGCTTCTTCAAAATGTTCCCTGACGAGCGCGTGCTTGCTACTGAAAACAACCAAGTTTGTGCTTCTAAAGAAAGTAAAGTCTTCAAGCATGCATCTAAGGAGAATGCTTATATAAAAAACTTACGAGAAACCTGTAAAACTAATAATTTATCGATGCATAATATTATTTAACGTAATCGTACAAATGAATGTAATTAATTATCAATAAGCGCGCTAAGTAATACGATTGAAATATACAGACAAGCAGAAGCAAAATAATTAGTAGCGTATATTTAGCGTAAGTTTTCTGTCTGCAGGCTCCATAGTTCGATCGTCGCAGAGTGTTACTTTTTATATAAATAAAAAGAACGTACCTCATATGTAATAAAAAAATCATCTCCCATACATATTAATTTAGTGAGCTTAAATATTATTACATATTTTTGATACTCAAACACCTGTGAAAGTCTCTCTTTCATTTTCAGAACAATGTCAATAAAAAGAATTACGTGGAACTCATCTGCCTTCTTTAATTTTATTAAACAAGTTAAATATATTTTCGTCAGCATGAAGACAAGTTTTAAGTAAATATTTTTGAATTTAATATTTTAATTTACAATTTCCGTATCATTTTATCAAACAGTTTAATCAAGCAATTTTCCTAACTTAATCGGTAAAAACAAACTTCCTCGTACTCTGCGTTAAAGTATCCTATAAAACTTTATCCCTCTGCTTCTCCTGCTCTCTACATGAACGACACAGTGCTTCTTAAAACGAGAGTGATAATAGTTACAGGTGATTTGCAATCATTGCTCTCGATGGCCGCAAGCTGGGAGCAAGAGGGAAAAGAAAAAAGTTTGGCAATTTCGGCGGTCTCAACGACAGCAACATTTTTCGGAGCACGTACACACATCCACTCTCACGGCAGACTGGCCTTCGTATCCGAAGTTTTTTCTTAAGACTTATGAACAGGCGTAGTACCTGAACAACTGGTTGCTGGGCACATAAACGTTATTGGTCTCTTTTCTAGTATTATAGTTCTTCCCCTTCATCTCATGGAAACGTTTACGCCGGTAAGCGCAATTCTCACACTCTAGTGATAATTTCAGAAGGAAAGTTATACCTGAAAACTTCATCAAGGTTTCGGTAGTTATAAATATCTTCTTCTTCTATTATATTAAAAAGCTTCTGTCGTCTGTGGTCGTCCATCCTCCCCTTATATGTCATACATATATAGTACACATTGAGTAAAGGGTTAAAAAAAAGGGTTAAAAAAGGATTAAGTAAAGGGTTAAAAAAGTGTTAAGTAAAGGGTTAAAAAAAAGGTTAAGAACTTGTTATTTTACATCATACATTTATATATTTATAGACCTTAATGTAAAATTTCATAAAATACAACATTTTTTGTGTATATTTTTTCAGTATTACAACTTTTAAAATGGCAAATGGCGATTCTCAAAATTTTTTCAGATGTTATTCTTGATAATGTCCATGAATAACAACTGGAGCCAGTAAATAAATACCAACTTTATTGAATGTTTGACCTTGATATTTATTAATTGTCATTGCATACCCTAATCTGATTGGAAATTGACGTCTTGTCATTTCAAATGGAAAATCTTCCTTAGATGTTGTCGAGTCAACACGTGGCAATAAAACTATATTACCAATTTTTTTACCATTAATTATTTCTGCACAAATACAATTTGTTTTGCATAAGTTTTTTAACTTTTGAACAAGTTACGTTACATAAACCATTAGCTAAGTTTAAATTTCATAGCAATATTATTATAGCACCTACTTTTAAAACCAATTTATGAGGAGGTGGTAACCATTTGGTGTTAAAGAATTAAAAAATTCATCAGATAAATTATCACTTAAATCTCTATTATGATCATCATGCCACGTATCTATACTAATGTGTTATTTTGAATATTCATCAAATTTTTATAAAATATCGTTATTTAAACTAAACACATAAATATTTTTTGGTGCTAAAATGACTTTCTCATTATTGTCATTATCAGAGGGATCTAAATGTTTGTCAAAAATGTCTTCTATTATATTATATTCCGTTGTTTTTTTTTCTTCAGAAATTCAATTATTTCATAATCATTCGAATATATACAATCTCCAATATTTAATAGCCATTGTTTAAACTTTTTTTCTCCATAGTCAACTCGTAGATTTTCTTTCAAAGAAAATTGTTTAAAATTACTTCATGAATAACTATTTTTGGCACAATTTTCAACAACTGTAGTTCTATTGCAACGTTTAACTACAGGCAATGTTTGACTAAAATCACCGGATACTAACACAACTTTACCTCCAAATATTTTATTATTTTAACATAAATCTTTTAATAATTTATCTACAGCTTCAAATGCGTGTTTAGAAGTCATCGTAATTTCATCCCAAATAATAATCTTCACATTACGTAACATCTTTCCATATTCTGTATTTGGAGATATATTACAAGTTGTTTCATCATTAATACTTAGTGGTAATTTAAAATTTACATGTGATGTTCTACCATTTAATAATAAATTGGCGGCTATGCCAGTCCAAGCTACAGGCAATACAGGAATGTTTCTTTAATTTAAATGGGTAATAATTGTATGAGCCCATCAGTAAAGAAACATATATAATTCGTATAATTATTAACGTCGTTCAAACTATTCATTATCTCATTAAAAAATTTTCTTCAAATTCATTACTTTAATTAAATCTCGTAATTCAAAATAATTCAAAGTATATCCGTTTACAGTTAATATATCACGACTTATTTTTAATGCTTATTGTTCACCTTTTTCTTTAGGTATTAGAGGATTATAAAAATAAGTTTTATATTTATCAAACAATTGTCTTGAATTAATAGGCGTATGAACAATACATGTATAAGTATATAAATTGCATAAAGCAAAAAGAAATTGTACCTCTTTAGTCTCTTCTAGACATCTATCCCATTCATCATCATCAGTTATTAATTGTCTAACATAAGCTGCTTCGAAGAAGTCGGATAGATTTTATTTTCATAAGTCCTAACGTCCTGAAACGAACAAGCTCCTTTTAAATGTAATAATAATAATCTTAAATAAAAACGTTATCGATCCTTTGGATTACCAATATATATTCTACTTAATACTGGTTTCCAATTTGTTTTCTTTTATTCCATGTTTTCGTTTGATCATTAAAAACATATACAGGATGTCCCATTTTAGAAAATCTACGCTAATATCTCCAACAGTTTAGGTTTTATCGAAAAATTACCTCTACAAAAGTTGTAGGGTCCGACTGATGGTCACATTAAATTTGACCTTGAGGTCACCGTTCAAGGTCGGTCAAAGTCAACTTGAAAATTTCAAATGGGAATCCCTATTTTTGACCCAGTAAATGAAAAGAGAACTTTAGGAAATATATTAGGAAATATAAGAGGGTAAGATGGGATCAACATGTTTATTAATATATGATATATTTATAGGTTTTTCATTTCTTGAATAAATGCATATATTGCTGTCAACTGGAAGTAATCCTTCATTACCGGTAAAGACTACGGCGATTTCATTGCATTTGGCAGTGTTATATCGATTTTTATCAAGATTTGAATTTCGAATTATGTACATTTTAATATCATTAATTTTATTGTATGTCTCACTACATTTACTTTCTTCTTCTTTTTCTACTTCGTGCATCATTTTGTACGATTTCGTGTAAATATTTATATCCCTAAGCAAGTTCCCTAATTCCTGTAATAAATTGAGGGCACACGACACATTAAAATGATATTGTGTTTGCGTAGAAATATCACTGTCAAGAATATAAAGTTGACCGTACTTCCTTGCATCTTCTTCATTAGGATGTAATGAATAAACGTTATGATAAATTTTTCTGTTAGTTTAGGTATCACACAGGTAGTTCATTTGATTTTTTTATTTATAACATTATTTTTTAGCATTATTAAAAATACTTAAGCATTATTATTGTAATTTATTACAATATTATTATACATAATTGTGGACATTGCTAGTCGTCAGATGTAAAGTACATTGATTTAGTGTATACATTTAAAAATAATTCATTTTAATATTTGTTTGGTTTTGACATTTGAATAGAAAAATTATATTTCATCACACACGTATACCTGAATCAGATGTATAAATGGCAGATGTGCATAATTAATTAAAATAATAATGTAGCAGTGTGTGTTTTTAGAGTTTTAACGTATAAAACGTGCTAATTATCATCTGATTGCTACATTTTCAACTATACCTCGAGATTGTCTATAGAACATTATCTAAAAATCTAAAAAAAAACTACAAACATAGTAAAGGCACAGCTATCGTCCTCACATGCGCGCCAAGTACTTACAATGTGCATACGTGAGCCTAGAAACACTTACACGACTTGCGAAACTAGCGAACTGAAACACATATTTATCTCATAAACATCGACACCGGAACTTCAACTAAATTTTTTATTGTCCCGTCTTACGTGACATTTCATGTATCACCATGCAACCTTAAAGTTTGATTGTGCAAAGCAGCAGTAGCCACAAATGTGGGATGAAGGTGACTATGGTGGCTCGTGACCGCGCAATAAAATATCGTGTATTCCACGAACCGTGACAGTACCTGCACCACGTCTGTGCATTTACGTGAGCGCTAGGTAATGTGCCAGATAATAAAATTCCGTAGTGTAAAGAGGCCCAAGCAATGAGAACAGTGGCAACGCGAGGAAGGGGAAGAGGAGAGAAAGAATAAGAGATACTAGGACGAAAATAAAAACGGTAACTGACTTACAGATGACTAGACTTTTGCAGTTACCTCCGACGAACAACCGCGTAAATTCTGATGGCATGAAACCGTTCGATGAGAACACGAATTTAACACCTTTTTTTTAGGGTGCAGGAAATCATCCCACTGAGTGCACAGAGATGCAATTTTTTTTTAATTTTATTGATGGTTGCGATACGTTTTTATCGAACTACGTATACATATATGTGTAGATTTGAAATGTTTTGATAAGTTGTTCTATCGGATTAATACATATGTAATAAGTGAAGTGCGCTGCGAATAGTTTTATGACAAAGGCTCTACTTTTTAGAAATAATGAATGATTTTTCTAGAAAATCTCGATCACATATATGTGACTAGAATGGATTGTCAAGCTTCTTCAATCTTAATTTATTATTAGAATATAACGCATATGTATAAGCTTGCCTATACGGGTGTGTTTACGGATATGCGTGTGTGTTTATTTCAAGTATTTTTCAAATTATTTTTGCTCAAATTTAATCATAATTCTTTTTATAAATTAGTGGAGATAGCTTTTAATGAGTTCTGAAAATTTTTAAAAAGGTAGCAAAGTATTTAAAAAAAATTGAATAATAAAATTACATAATACCGTTGAAAAAGAAATGATAAACAGTAGGTCTTTACAATTTAAAAAAAAAAGTAAATATAGTTAATTATAATCTATATAAAGTTATGTTATAAAGGATAAAATGTTTTTTCTAATAAAAAAATCAAGAAACTTAAAAATAAAAATCTATTGTCAACCTTGAAACATAACATAATCGACTATTTAAATATGGGTCAATATATATTTAAAATGGGTTAAAGTGCTCTCAAGTTATTGTAACTACGCACAAAACTATATGCATATACATAAAAAAATTGAGAATTCTCGAAAAAATGGTATGAAAGGTAATGAAAGCACCCTTCGCTTGTTATTAAAAAAACAATCTGAATTGTATTTTGCGGATACATATCACGCTTACTACACATACTTTGCAAAAACCATTTTGCTAACGCTGATAACACCGAGGCTTAAACGTGATTAAACCAGCTTCTACAGCGTTATTGCTTTGTTCGTTTGACCAAAATTGAAGCAATTTGAGTTTCGCATTCGTTTATATTCTTTTCGAGCGCGAAAATTTTCCAAACGGTATTCGCCACTGATAAAGCGTTATTCAACCGAGCGTATATGCCTCGTCTCGTAAGTAAACTGATATGAAAGATGCTCACGATCCGCCATTAAATATAACGTTACATGTCGCTTTTGTTGAAAGGCCAATGCGATGCTAAAAAGTAACATGGCCAAAGAGTTCAGCGTTTATATACAGCTGGTGTATAGGTAACTGTGTGTTTCATTCGGCAATATGATCTCTAGTTATCTATGATCTACGAGGTTTTTTCACCTTGAAGCTAATAATAAATGTACGCCCGGGTGTGTATGTTTGGGTAAGTGTGTCGAGATTTACTGGAGAAAATTTTCGATGGATACTCTTTTCAACAGACTCTGACAAAAATACTGATCAAGGTATTCTTTTTTATTTTTAATTATTAATTTGTTTGTGGAGGTAGTTCCTTTTGTTAGTTATATGAAATACATCATGTTTATAAACTCATATTAGAACTTTGCATTAGCAATTTGCCATTATTTTTATGCCTATAAGCATTGAGAAGTCTATGGCACACCAGACGTCTCAGCGTACAGGACCGAGCCGTCCAAGGTCAGCCCAATATAATACTTATACGAACATCTAGTACACCAGTGAGGGAACTCCCGTCCTTTTTGAGGTCGTTCTTTCAGGAAGCAATATATATTACACCTTCTTTATTTTCAATTTTATGAAAGATAGTAGCATTCTAGACTCATGTGAATGATTTAGGGGTCAGTTACTGATCAAATACACAAAGAACTAATTTCAAACATAAAAGTTTTCCTATTAGTTTATACAGAGTCTGTCTGTAGTACCATCACTTGGACAATATAATCTAAAAATTAAGATATTTAGAAGTCTCTTCTAGATACAAAAATTGATATGCACATTCTTTAACTTAAGCCGATTTTAAATATGTAAAAAAATATTTACCTCACCGATACTTTTATAAAGATATTTTAATAGAAAGATATCAAAACAAGAAAAGTAATATTCCAATCAACTGTTGTGTAACCTAGCACGTTACATTCGAAAGTTTACAATCTTTCTACACAGATACAATCAAATGAGTAATTGGAAGTTTTCTTTTACTTAGGGAATGGAAATCGCAGTAATTGAATAAAGTATTAAAAAATTCTTTTCTTATGATTAATTGATTTTCATGGCGGTTATTTTCTTATAGAACACAAAATTTTAAAAGTTAGAGTTTTGAAAGAACCATCTTAAATAGCAAAGAGAAGAAAGCATTTTTTACTGGTTCGACTGGCGTAAGCAATCGGTGGGGCGATTGCGAGTAAGAGATTGTGAGTGACCAGATGGCGATTCTTTGTATTATTTAAATATTATTATTTAAATACACTCTACGAACATGGCATTACTTCCCCAAATAATCACAACGCCACTTCTCTTCCAAATCGTCCTCACATTATACTTATAGCAAATCACACTTTTTCGACCGGAAATTGTTCTTCAGTTAATTTCTTTGAATAGAGTACTGTAGCAAATAAAATTGATTTTCACTTGAATTCGCGCAAGTCCAACCTTTAACAGATACCCAGCGCGGCACAGCGCGAGAATTATTCAAAAAGCTCGTATACCTTCCGTCATGAATATGGACCACCTTGTCGAACGGCTATCCACAGACGACAAAGAACCTGATAAGCTAGCAAGGCCTGGGATCCATTTTTCCATTCGGAAGAGAGAGAGAGAGAGAGAGAGAGAGAGAGAGAGAGAGAAGTAGAGAAAGGAAAGCGGAAGAGAGAAGAGAGAGAGTAGGATAAAAAGAATTCAGAGCACGAAGCCGTTTACAACATCTATCAGCGGAATCGCGTGCGGGCGCGCGCACTAAGCAGATGCATAGAAATGCAAAATAGAGGTATTTCCAGGGGCTCCTTTAGATATCCCTCTCTCGTAGCCGCATCACAAACGTACTAGATAGATAGAGATAAAGAGAGAGGAAGAAAGGCGGCGAAATCAGAGCTGAGTTCCAAAGGAGGAGCGTTCGCGCACGATAAAACAATTAAAGACAGGTCATGGGGTTCGAAGTGGAAGAGGGGAGATTAAACGGTTGGGAATGGAAGTTGTGGCTCGGGACGAAAAGGTCTGCAGTTGCACGACTAAATGAAATCACGAAAACTTGCTAATCCCCCAATTGTTTTGCTGGAGAACGTTGTGTACGAGTGGGTGTGTACGAGGTACTTTATGGGGAATGATTCATATACCTGTTTTTTTTCATGGCGCTTTTACCTTTAATCCAACTAAAATTCTGAATGCGTGGACAGAAGCGTCGACTGTCACTTTTGCATACAGTACATGCGCACTGCATTCCCAGTATTCTGTTTATCCGTTTTATTTATATCCTATCAGTTAAATATTTAATTTCTTATATATTCTGTAATGCTGTTCATGTTATTTAAAATTATTTGGAAAAAGTTGTAATTAATTTTCTTTTATCAACAGAGTTTTGTAAATATAAAACGTAGTTCGTTGCAATATATTTTTGCGAATCCATCAACATCCTTGTTGGAAAGTATTAGACATCAACGCAGAGTTCAACGAAAACAAATTTGTATTTTCATTTTTTATTTACATGACTATTTATTAGCCGACGTCTTGGGAGTTTTTTACTACCCTCTTCAGAACTACAATGTTAAGTGATAGAAAAGTTTGAATTTTTCTGTTGTAACAGATAGAGCAATATTTGAACAATTAAATATTTGAACAATTAAAAATCTAAACGTTTTTTATCATTAAACATTGTAGCCTTTGAGAGCGGAGTAATGAAACTCTCGTAATGTTAACTAATAAATACATATCTAACTACAAACTTGTATTCGTTAAAATCCTATACTTCCAATACGTCCGATACTTCCGGCAAGAATTTTATGCACAAGCAATTTATATTTTAACCTCTATACCATCTTTTCTACGAACTCATGCATTCTGAGCGCTAACATCGTTCGGCCTATATGTTCGCAAGTGATATACGGGGGAAGTGCGGTCATTACTATTGCAGATACAAACCTTAATTTATTTAACTCAGATCCAAATTCTTGATGGACAACAATGGTTTGGTTAAATAGAAAGCCAAAAATGAGATTGGACGAAAACACCCCTAAGACACTAATATTCTCTGCGATACCAATCCTTACAGTTTTCATCGATGACTGCAATTGATCTGAACAATTTCGTACCGTCTAATTCAACTAAAAAATTATAGTGAGAGTGTCGCTGTCAGTCGTAATTCTTATTTTTACAAAATATTTTTGTTTTTTAGCTTACGCAGACCGCATTCTAAATATCTATTAAATTTTATTACTTTCATAGATAAATAACTATTTATTTTATTATAATATATATTCTTTGAGAAAGTACTCAATACTACACGTGGTGCGCGTATTTTCGAACAAAAATGCTATTTCTGAAAAATATAAAAAACGGACTTAAATCATGTTATTGGAAATTAACCATAAAATATTAAAAACATAATTACTTCTGTTGACACGTACGTTACAAAACCTGAGTAACGTGTACATTCAGTACGTTTCAAGGTAAACTAATTGTGAAAATAAAGAAAAGGATCTAGAACCCTCATAGATACAGGAAATATAAGTAAAAGATAAAAGTACCAAGATCAAACGTTTCAACAATGATCGCACGGAATCCGATCGAATGAAACCCAAGGTATAAGCTCTTCTATTCTCGGACATTATCATCCTCTGCGCGCGAACGCGTGTACTGAAGCCTTGGACGGGAATCCTGCGCTGCAGATTAATCCCGTTTCACATGAGCACATGTCGCGTACTGAGGATCCACAGCAGCAGTGGCTGGCGTGGCAGCATCACTGTGCGCCCTCACGACAACGCGAACTTCCGATCGATAATAATTTCAGACAGAGACGATAGAGGATGAATGTGAACAATTTGCTCACGTGATTTCCTGGAATAACAACGGTGGCTTAGTTTCAATGCACCCGAGAGGGAGAAAGCGAGAGAGAGAGAGAGAGAGGGGGGGAGGGAGAGAGAGAGAGAGAGAGATGGAGAGAAATAGGAGAGGAGAAAAAGAAAGCGGAGAATTACCCGAGCAACGTCGGGTATTTACTTACGATGTGTATCCAAACTCACTCTCCTCCCGTTCTCTCTGTAAGCGTATCACACTGTGAGTTCAATGATTAACCGCCTTTCTAAATATCTAGTGACAGAGCACCGTTGTTACATAGGAATAAAGAAGTGAAGAGATAGAGAAAGAAACAAAGGCATTAAAAGCGTAGGTAGCTCTTGACAACTAGTGTTTGAAATCTGTACCGTCGAGGTGCGACAATTATGACTACCAGATCGTTACTCAGAGCAATTTAATTGCGATTCGGAACAGTTGACCCAGGCCTTTCTGCAAAAGAGGCGGCAAGGTTCACCTCTATTCATCTATTTCCCACACTCATCCCCTGCCATTTACCAGCACTATTCCGGAACCTCAAATTTCCTTGCTCTTTAAGATATCCGCCGTCTACGAATACTCGCAAAAGGGCTTGCGGCCAATTACACGCTCGCCCGCACGCGCTGACTTAATTGCCCCACATGCGCGCCTTTGTTAACCCCGTTATTATTGTTATTATCGCTGTATTAGATTTAACTCTGCTTGGTCTCGAGCAATAAAGTTATCGCAACAGCGAGAGCGCTACTTCGAGAGACAAGCGCGATGAGATCTCTATCCTTAATTCATGGATGGACCAATTATTTATAGTTTGGTATAAGGCGATTTCAAATGGATGTATGGTAGTGTGAACAATTGTCTTGTATAGGGGCTTATTGGTGATCCGGGCGCTAGCTACTCTATGTTTTGTTTATTTCTGTGACCTATTTTCTTTAATGACTTCATATTGTTAGCCATAAAAATCTGCATTTTTTAAAGGACATTTTGTAACATATGATGATAAAAACAATACTTATTTAAAATACAGTCCTCCTTTTCAATGCCGCCGCGGTCCTCTCTCTCTCCAATCCTATTATCAACAATGTAATTGGAGAGAGAAAACCGCGGCGGTATTGAGAA
>JAYJLV010061377.1:0-17416 GCA_036873485.1 Torymus texanus
ACACACACACACACGCACGCACGCACGCACGCACGCACGCACGCACGCACGCACACACACACACACACACACACACAGATTTAAAATTCTTTTTGACTACTTGTTTTTAAGTTGTAATCAAGAAATGGGAAGTGTTTGCTTTCTTCTATGTTTGTTTAAATTTAGCTTTTTAACCATGCTAAGCAGGATTAAAGATTATCATTTTACGACACGATACAACGCGCTCTTATTAGAGTAAAAAGTTAATATTATCGATATCGGTACGTTTTTAAAATAAAAACAAATACACGAAAATAATTTAAAGGTAGCAACTGCCGAACGATAGGCATGCTATAATTCATAATTCAAATTGAATAATACCTTGATATTAAAGCGGGCTATAGTCCCGGATTTGGTGCCTATGAAAATTGTTCCCCAAGCTTGATCCATGCATTGAACAGCACTTCCTACTTCATTCACTTGCATTTCTAAACCAGTCTGTAAAGATAATTTCATTATTGTACTTCTATTTTATAACAGAAAATTCTAATAATTAGAAATCGAACTTATTTTTTATTAACGTAAGTTTTAACTTCTAATTATTCTTCGATGCTTACCCTTATATTATAACAGCGTAGGCTCCCGTCTAATGATCCAGAATAAAGTAATTCCTTTTTCGTTTCTCCAACATCAAATCGTGATATACAAAGACATGTGACAGCAGACGTATGACCTTTGAAGACATTGAGTAGTGTATTGGTAGCTATATCGTAGCGATAAACCGATCCATCGTCACTTGCCGCCAAAAATGAGTCTTCGAAAACCTAGAAAGCCGTATAAATTCTTCATCGAACCAAATTTGTCTAAGTTTGATTAGTTTCCATAGCATTTGCTATTTAATTTAAATCTAATATTATTATAGTATCTTGCTATTGATAAAAGCTATGCAAAAAAATAGTTTAAGCTATGGTTTCTTTTATGGCTTTAATGAATATTAATATTCAGTGTTAAAAAGGAACAGGAAAGAGGAATGTGTAATGATTCAAAGCTGGAAATTCTACAAATTCGTGAATTTTTATTAAAACTATACTACGAACATGCTTCGTAATTAAAAATATTAATCTACAAAGAGTCAAACTGAACATAAAAGAATATTTTTTTTAAGAAAACAAAAATATAACTTTTTTCTTTAGCATTTTAAGTACGTCAAATGAAGGCTTCATTCGCTTGTAAAACTTCTACTTAGTAGGAAACAACGCTATATTACATAATTCTTAAGTTCATAAACCTATTCTAGACTTTTTTCGTTATTTCTAAAATGAGGTTTTGGAAATATCACATCTAGTTTCTTAATTAAATCGTTGCATTGAACTGTTGAAATTCGTTGCAAGTTATTGATATTTTTCTTAATAAGTTTGTAATTGTTCAACAAGTATTAGTTGATTATTGTTACGTGTAGCAATATAAATGTGTTGTCATATAAATATTGTAACTATTTTCGATTCTTGATAGATGTCTTCTTTACCTTTATATTTAAAATAGGACCCTTATGGTTTGTGTATGCGATCCTCTTGGGCTTTTTCTCCTCGACTTCGATACTTGAACTGGGTTTACTAGTCTCTACGTGAGATGTTTTTACAGGAATAATCATTTTCTCAACTAAAACTTGAGCTTCTGCCATAGACCTTTCTTCTATTTGATGTAACTGGCTTCTTTTTTCTTGAGTTGATTCTATGGATGTATTTGTAGTCTTAATATTTTCCAACACAATGGCCGACTTTGACATAACTTGTTTAACTATCACTTCTGATTCCACGATGATTTCTTTAGTTTTTTCTGTGATAGGAGTTAATATATCGGGTTCATTTTCCTTCGCTGGTTTTGATGTTACTTTTTGCTCTGTTTCCACAACAGAGTGTTCATCTTCTTTTGACAACTTGTTTTCACGTCCTGTAGCTTGTGATTCATCCTCATTTAATTTTCCCGGTAATTTATTATCATCTATATCATTGTCCCTTTTATTAGGTTGTTCGGTTAGCTCAGACTTAGCAGTTTCAGTTGTAACTGATTCAGAACGCACTATTTTTTGTGAAATATGAGTTTCTGATCCTTTTATTGAATCGGGCTCAATCTTTCTCTTTTTAGATTCAGGGATACTTTTTGATTCTACATTCATTTGTTTAGATTTAACATCTATATTAGTTTCCTTTAATTTCGTAATTGGGTTTTTAATATTAAGTACCTTTAAATTTCTTATTCTAGAAATACCTGCTGTAAGCAGAACATTAGGATGGACGTTAGGTTGCAACAAAGTAAACTTGCAGTCTACAACACGCACTTTACACGATTTCATTTCTTCATGGCTCATAGGTGTTTTTCTTTTCAAATTTCGTTTAACATGTGTTTCCACTTGACGAACTTTTGCATTAGCCGATGGAGGTCTACCACGTCGTTTTTTAGAGTCACTTCCCATTGGTGGTTCCTCTTCGATATTTTTTTGCCTTTTATTTTTATCACCGCGTTTTTGTGTAGATTCCTTCACAGTTTCTTCCATTGTTTTAGAACCTTTTCGTTTTTTTGTAATAGTTCGATTATCTTCTTTTGATTTTTTACGTTTTCTACCTCTCATTTTTACAGATCTTTCCGATTTTGAATCTTCTTCATCAGATTCTTTTTCACTTTCGTTGATCATTAACGATTTTTCGGATGTACTATCATCTGTAATATGTTTATTAGCCTCTTTGGACTTTTTATTTTTTTCTGAAGCTATTTCGGTTTCTTCAAGAGACTTTTTACCTTTTAATTTACTCTTAATTACTTTATCCGTTTCTTTAATTTTGGCTTTATCATTTATTGTGCTCTCTGCTTGGTCGTGTAAATGAGTTTCTTCGGGAATAGTTTCAAGTCTATTGGTAATTTTCTTCGATTGTCCATCATCTACATTTATTTCAATATCGGATTCTTTGTCAGAAATCGATGCATCTTTTTGGGCACTGTCTTCTTTCCCCCTATTAATTTCGTTTTCAACATTATCAACGGTGACTACATCTACGTGGCTTTGATTGCTATCTTCCTCATCCTTAACTTTTTGGATTTTGTTATCACGTGAATTTTTCTTCACTTTTGAATCTTCGTTGTTCTCCGCGTGTAAATCACTTTGTTTAGGAGAAGGATAATTAGAGCCACTACCAATTGAACTGCAACTATCTATGACTTCTTTTGGCAACGGCATACCTTCGTAAGTAAAAGGAACTGTGTCTTTGCAAACATTATCTTCTTCAGTAGGTTGCTCTGATTCGGGTGGTTCTTCAAGATTATCTAACACAACATACGGTGAACCTCCGTAAGTGAATGGAGCATCTATATCATTGTCTTCACCTACATCAGATAGAATTTCATTATTTCCAGTATCTTCATGCACTTCACTATTAACATCACTGTTCAAAACTTCCTTGGTTGGTAATTTTTCAGAATTTTGCTCTTCATTAATTTTTATATCAGGGACCTTTGTATCTATTTTGTTATTATCTTTATCAGTTGCCAATTGTTCTTCATCTAAATCGCCTTCAGAAATTTCATCCAATTCAAGATCGGAAGTTTTAGGTTTCGTTTGTTTTGCATTAGTTTTATTTGACATTTTTTGTTTTCCATCTTCAGTTTTCTTTTCTTGTTCATCATTATTTACATCTTCAGTTTTCATTTCTTTTTCATCATTCTTTACATCTTCAGTACTGGCTATTTCCAATGACGTAGAACGTCGCCCACTATTTTTTACAACAAAATCGATCACTTCATCGTAATGCCTTAAAATTTCTTCTGTAGCAGTTTTAGGCTTTCTTTTAGTTGTATGTGTTGTTGATTCTTCATCTTCTTCAAGATCGGATGAAAGTTCAGACCCCTCTTCCGGCTCGTTTTGAGGATTCAGTAAAAATTTCAAAGAAGATTTTTTCTTTTTAGATTCTTTTTTCAGAGACTCTTCCAAAAGTGCCAAACCCTTACCAGAAGACTTTGTTACACTAGTAGAAGCTTGGTCGAACGTATCCATAGTACTGTCATCTGAATATATAATTGTCTTTTGAGTATCTTTAACTTTTTGTACTTGACGAGGAATACTTTCTTCAGATTCTTTCTGTTTAGAATCAGCAGATGATGCAGTAGATTCATCTTTGATCTTTGACGTTTTAGCTGCTCGACTTTTGGGTCGTTGAATAATATCTTTATTGGCATTATCCACCTTCACCTTTTTAGCAGCACGACTCTTTGGACGAGATACAGATTCTAAAACAGATTGAAAGGTTGGCATTACTTTATTCAGGAATATTAAATATTAATTCAACCTTACCTTTCTTTGAAGATTCACTATCAGAAGCATCTTTTTTCTTATCATTGTCTTTAATAGTTTTACCCATTCGGCTTTTGGAACGAGCAGATGGTAGGGAACTAATTTTACGTTTTTCTATGATTTCAGTAATCTCATTATCATCTTCAGAAATATCTTCTGCTGCTGAATTTTCAAGATTTTTGTGTTTTTTAACATTTGGAATTTTACGTTTAAGAAATTTATCCGTGGTATTATGAAGGTGTTTACCAGTGTCTTCAACTAAAAATAAATGAATTAAAATTTTGACATGTTGATGAATAATATTTTTTGTGAATTTTAACATTTCAACTTAAATATTGTGATATTTATATTTTTAAATACGATTAACATTAAAACGGGTAGTCATTATTATTTTAAAGAAGGTTATTCTTAATTTGTAATTATACTATAGATAGTTATTTTACCTGTTTTACTATCAGAAGTCACTTGCTCAGCTTCGACTAATTTCTCACTTTCTAATATCAAAATCGGTTTTGGACTGCTACTGCGTTCATGCTTACTACCAGGAACCTCTGAATCATCGTCGGAAAAGTCTTTTGCGATTGCTTCTGCAATATTAAGCGCTTTCTCTTGGGACTTTTCCGTCGATTTTTCTTCGGAGGGTTGGGAAAGCTTTTGTGACAACTTACTTTTTGTCGCATCATCGACATCATTTTGTGAGTGTTCAATAGTTTCTACTTTTGTATAAATTAAATTATCAATATCCGTACATTTAACATTCCGTATATACAAGGTGTGCCATATTTTACCTGTTTTGTTGCTAAAATCGGACTTGATATCAGGAAGCTCTGAGGAGCTTTCAGAGGATTTACGTATCCGACTTTTTGGCCGGGAGATTGGTTTAGGACTAGAACTACGACTGCGTGCGGAAGTATTTACTTCAGATGCGTTATCTGTTTTACTGGATTTTTCTTTCATAATCATTGATTTTTCGGGAGATTTGCTCTTTATAATTCGTCCGACTCTACTTTTTGGACGTCGTACAGATTCTGTATTCAAAAAATATTTTATGGTTTTTTGTTACCAATTATTTAAATTTTTTAATAATTATTATTTAAAAGTTTATTTAAGTATTTTACCTGCAAATTCGACATCAGATTTTTTATTTTCATCATCATCGTCACTAGCTAAAGAACTTTTTGATAATTCTTGAGTTGGACTTCGCGATCGCAATGTTTGTTTAGGACTAGTGCTGCGATGAGAGACGGTTTCTAGGGATGTACTTTTATTGCCTTTGCCCATTCTACTTTTTGGTCGTTCAGATACACCTGATATGGAATAATTTATTTTTTTAAGCAATATATTCGATTATAGATTCATAAGAAATATATAATAAGAACTTAGTTTCATTGTATCATTGTATAAAATAAGATGGTTGGTATTAATAATATTTAAAATTATATTTATTAGAAATGAGTGTACTTACCAGTTTTGTTACGATTTGATTTAGATTCGGTTTCGGGTTTCTCCAACGTTTCGTCATTATGGTCACTGTCTAATAAATCTTTTGCAAATTTCTCAGTTCGTTTCTCTGGAGATTTATTTCTAGTAATTTTGCCCATTCTACTTTTTGATCTTGAAGTAGATTCTACAGGAAAAAAATTAACAAGATTTTATTAACTTCTTGAATTATGAAATGATAAAAAATGTTCAAAATATTGAAGCTTGTCAATGTTTAGAAAAAGAAAAAAAAATCAATACCAATTATTCAACATTTAAAAATGTAAATATTCTAAAATGCGTATATTCTGTAATGCGTTCTATTGCTATACGTATAATAAAAAATTAAAATATTTACCAATTTTACGTCGACTTGAAACTGACTCAGAATCTGACTTCTTTTTAAAATCGTCCTTGTCACTGTCATCTTTTATCATTTTCCCGGCTCTACTTTTTGAACGAGGAATCAGTTTTGGACTAGGACTGCGATTACGAGTATAATTTTCAACTTCTGAATCAGATTCAAATTTAGTGTTAAATCTTTCTTTGACAGATTTTGTTTTTACAGAAGATTTGCTTTTTGTATTTTTACCCATTCGGCTTTGAGGACGTTTGTTTGATTCTGTTTGAAAAAAAAAAAAGAAATGGAATCAATTAGTTTATCGTTGAAAGCCTACGACCATTTATATCTACAAGTATATAAAGAAAAATTGTGGAAATGTTATCGTTATTATTTGTTATTGTAATTTACAGGTATACGATAACAACAGTTGACAAACTCAATTCATGTGCTTAGTACCTATATTCACGCATTGTATGTTCTTCTTTTTAAACAGCGTACATATACATAAATAAAATTTCGTATGTCAAAATTTACGCACAAAATTTAATTTAAAGCCTGTACGGAATATTGTTAATATTAATTCTTATTGTTGGAATAAATAGTATATGCAACGAGTACGCACAACATAGATGATTTCCTCGTGAATCATGTTTATCGACAGAGCTCAGTGATAATAAAATGTACCATTATTTATAGTACATTTATGTAAACTTACATTTTATGATATAAATATGATTGATGAACTAACAGATTATTCGAAATATATATAACGATATACTTAAATTTTTTAAATACTAATTTTGTCTAAATTTGATTCAAATGTTAAAAAAAATCTTTTCAATTTACCTTTTTTAGTCTGGCTTGAAATCGACTCGTTATCAGACCTTTTCTTTTCATCTTCATCTTCATCAGTATCTATTAAATTTTTAGAAAATGTACCAGCTCGACTTTTTGGACGAGAAGTATGTTTTGGACTCGAACTACGTTTGCTTATATGTTCTATTTCTGAATCACTATCTGATCCAATAGTTTCTTTGCTTTTTAATTGTTTAGACGTCTTTGATTTTTTCAAAGCTTTACCCATTCTGCTTTGCGGTCGCTGGGATGCTAAAAACCATTATGTTTATTATTAAATATTTTTTATTACACCAAAATCGAATTTAAAATGATACAAGAGATAAAAACATTTCGGAAAGATAAGAAAGAAGATAGACATTAGTAAGCTATAATTTACACTAATAACAATGTGGTATTTACCCCTGCGCGATTTTCCTTTAACATCCTCTTCACTATCTGAAGAATCTTTAACAACTTTACGCGCTCGACTTTTTGGGCGAGATGCTAGTCTTTCCATTTTCAGTTTTGTAGCCAAACTAGTACTGGAATCATCCGATGAATCTTGTGCTTTCTCTTCATTCATCTTAGAAGATTTGGTCTTTTCAATTTTATTTACGTTACTTTGAGAATATTTAATGGTTTCTGCAGTTAAAAAAAGAATACAATAAGAATAAGATAATCAATCCACCATAAAATTTTGCTTTATTTGATGCTTCCATTTCTTTTTTATATTTTTTATCTAATTTTTTAAGTCAGGCATGCGTGAGTAAAAAAAATATTTGTAGTACTTACTCTTTTGTGATTTTTCTGTAACATCTTCTTCAGTATCTGAACTAACTTTGAGCATTTTACCTGCTCGACTTTTTGAGCGAGATGTTAGACTCTCCATTTTATGTTTTGAAGCCAAATCAGTACTGGAGTCATCTGATGAATCCTTTGCTTTGTCTTCATTTATCTTAGCCGATTTGGTCTTTTCAATTTTATTTGCATTACTTTGTGAATGTTTGATAGCTTCAGCATCTATTCAAAAATAAAATAAATTAAAATAATCAGTTCATTGTAAAATTTTATTTTATTTTATCATTATATTTTTTTTTTTATATTTTCATTAAAATTTTTAAAGTTTAGATACATAAAATATAAAGATTATATGTCGAAAGTATGTGATTTACGTTAGTAGTTATTTGTTGTACATACCCTTTTGTGATTTTTCTTTAACATCTTCTTCGCTATCTGAAGAAACTCTGAGATCTTTATCAGCGCGACTTTTTGGACGATATTTGAGTTTCTTCATTTTGAGTTTTGTAGCCAAACCAGTACTGGAATCATCTGATGAATCTTTTGCTTTCTCTTCATCCATTTTGGAAGATTTGGTCTTCTCAACTTTATTAATGTTAGTTTGAGAATGCATACCAGTTTCATGGGCTAAAATTGTAAAATGAGAGTAATTAATGGTAAATCAAATTTTTTATTTCCAATGTACCAATTTTGTATATAAACTGTAAAATAATAAATATCTACACTGTTTTCCAATGCTTTATAGTTTACAAATTAAATTTGTACTATTATTAAACCATTTTTTTCTTTTAATAAAGTATTTTTTAGTAACAAAATTTAAAGTAATATAAATTTTATTAATGATTGAAAATCCAGTACTCATCATAAGTGACGGTATAATAGTAAATCAAAAAAGATCTTTTAAAATAATGACTTACTGACATTTAATATTGAAAATATTTAAATCTATTTAAAATTTTATTACATGAGGTATATGTGAATAGTTGCAATTATTTATTTCATTTTTAATGGTCAATGCAGCCCATTATTAAATTTAACATATATTGAATTACACTGAAAATTTCATAAAGTACCTACTATTCTTTATTATTCTAATTTAATTTTGAATTTTTTTTCACAGATCACAATGAGAATCAATAAAAGTTAAGAATTAAATCCTATATAAAAAAGAGATGGACTTGAGATTGTCACCTCTAATAATTGTGATTGGTCGATTTGAAATGGACTTGTAAAATTTGAATGGTTACCTATTATTCTTATCCTGAATAAAATGCAACTGACACTTTTAAGAAAAAGAAAAAATTGAATTAGAATAATAAAAAATAAGATAGATGCTTCTCTTGTATTGAAAAGGGCATCCTCTTAAAGAGTTATATAAAATGTATTTGTTTTGTTAATTTTTATTTTTAGTGTCAAATTTTGCAGAATTTAATAATATAAGTAGCGTTATTTTTCTTCTTACCTGTAATTGACTTCTTCTTAGACATATCTCTATCAGTATCATCAGACTGATCTTTAATATCCGAATCCTTGTTAGAAGCTTTTTTTGTCAAAAGTTTTGATTTTGTAACAGCTTTAGAAGCAACATTACTTTTAAGAATGGAATCTTCAGACTCACTGTCATCTCCAGTTCCTGTAGAAGTTTTTCTTGGCCTACTTTTTGGTCTACTTTGAGTAACATTCATAATTTTTTTACTCTTTTTGGAATTTTTGACATCAGTAGATTCTTTTAGTGATTTATGAGTCTTAGTTTCAGAAATTTTAAGAGGGAATTTTGATAACTTTTCTTTATCCATTGATTGTTCCCCTGATGACGAATGCTTTTGACTACTACTTGATCGTTCTTTTGATTTAGATCTATTTTGTTTCTTCTTCTTTTTATCTCTTTTTTTGTCTTTCCTTCGACTTTCATAATGTTGTGATTTATCCATTTCTTGTTCACTTGCTGTGACTTTTGCTTCTTGAACATTACCTTTTTCTGGTGTTTTATCTTGAACAGTATTTTCATTTCTTGAGACTTCTTGTACAGATTTCTTTATAGATTTATCTACAGGAGTAGGTGCCAAGTTCGGCATCATTGGAGTAGCAAAAGAAGTAAAAGCATATCCAGCATTTGAAGGAGTAATTAACGGTATAATAGGTGTTTTCCCTAAGGGATATTCCAATTCTTTATTTTCGGTATTATCATTTTGAGCACCAAAGTTACCACTATTAAGCATCTCATATAGTTTCATCTTTTCATTCATTAATTTGACCACTTCTTGATCAATTTCATATAATCGTGCAACGACAGTGTCCCTGGTGTGAAATTGAACAGGTTTAACCACTTGTTCATTTGTCAAATTTTCAATACCCATAGTGGTAGGAATATTACTCTTATGCTTGTGTTTGGTTTTTTGCTTTTTATGAATCTTATGCAAATTTCTATCAGGATCAAGCTTCTTCATTTGCATTTCACTCACTAAGTGTTCAAGGTTTTCCGATTTCTCAAGCAAAACAAATGGCTCTTGTTTGCCAAGTTCAAAAACACTCTTGATGGGACTTCCTTCACCTTCCAAACTTGTCTTTTGATCCTTATCTCGCTCTTCTTCACTGTCGCTCTTTTGTTCAAGTTTCACAGGGTCGGATTCTGTTACACTGGGAACAATTTTCACTAAATCATTTTGCAGTAACGCATAATCTTCTGTTGTTATTTCAACGGCTTCAGTAGCATCTATCACTTTTTCCGTTTCACTGATAATAATTTTACTTTCTTCGACCGGCAAAACTTGCTCCACGTGATGCGCCATCGTATGTTCATCACTGACTACCGTGGCGCACGTTGCAGCGGTTTGCTCGCCTTCTTCCCTCTCTCCTTCCCCCACTCGCTCCGCAGATTCCGCGTAAGTCGTTGTTTCTTTGTCTGTGTTTTCAATGGAAACTGCAGTGGCGACAATCGGTTTTATTCTATCGCTCTTGCTAATACTTTGCTTTTGATGAGCTGTAGCGATTTGCGTGCAAGTCGTGGCTAGGGCGGCTGGAACGTCTACACGATTGAGTTTTTTATTGCCGTCCTTGGTTATATGTATTAACGTGATCGGCGTTTTCAAAATTGTATCAGATATCAATGTGGGTCGGGATCGGTGTTGAGCTGTCGTTGCACTGTCTGTAACACTCGTGATTGGTTGCGCCACGTCGGTAGAATCACTTGCTGGCTTATCAGCGGGTTTGAATGTTTCGGCGGTAACAGCCACGTGCCCCGGCTCTCCTGGAAGTAAAGCTATTTTTGCGTCTGAGTCTAGTAGAAGAAGCGATTTTTCAATAGGATCATCTAAGTTTACAGGAATCGGTTTGTCGGTAATAATGGGTAGGATGGGATCTTCAGCTATAATAACTGGTATTTCTTCAGGTTTTGGATCACCGAAAACTTCTAAAACAGGTTCTAAATCGTTAAGAGACCCATTTTCGTTATTTTGTTCTTCCAAATCCTTAGATTTTTCTTCTTCAGCAGAACTGAGCAGAGAAGGATTTTTTACAATTCTTTCATTCTCACCATCAGAAGTTTGATATGGAGATGGTGTTTTACGCTCACAAATATTCTCTTCTTCGAATGCTTCTCCAAATCCTTCAAGTTCCTCATCTGGCTCTATGGTTTCTTCTGGTTCTGGTGAAAGTGGAGATTCCAATTCTTGATTTGAGTCCTGAATAGGTTGCAATTCTTCATTTATTGTCACATATGTTGGTGATGATTTATGTAAGAAGTCTTCATATGATGTACTGTCTAATGTTTCCTCTTTTGTTAGTTCTGCTGACTCAACTTTTTTATGCACAAGCGAAGAAGGTTCTTTACAATACACTGATGTCTCCGATTCTAATTGTGGATTAGGGGAGTTTGAAATATCTTCGTAAAATGGTTCACATGGTTTTCTAAAAGGTTCAAGAACAGCATTAGAATGCAATATTTGCGTTGGTGCTATGCTTACTGCTGGTGTTTCCATAGAAATACTTTCTTTGGATTTTATTTCTAAGGAAGTTTGACTCTTCATAAGTCTGTCGGTTTGCTCTTTGCAAAGTGGTTCTTGTGTACTACCAGTTTCACTCTTTGCAAAATTTTGCAAATCAGTTAAAAGATTCATTGTATCATTTGATTCTGTTGCAACAGGATATACTATTTCCTCAGACAATGCATCTTGTAATGATTCTTCTTCTTGCATTATGCTTTCTACAGCTAATACAGTTTTAGTTGAGCTGGGTACTGTAATTTCTATTTGATTCTCATTCTTTTGCAATTGTTCTTCAAGATTGCTAAAATCTTGCATACCTGCATTAGGAGTACATACATTTTCAATAACATATTCATCCATATTTTGAGATCTAATTTCAATGTTACTTGATAATTTATTCGTTTCTACATCTTCCACAGTTTTTGCATTAGATAGGTTTGATAATTCATTTTTTAAAATATTTATTTTGTCAATATGTTCACTTGACAACTCATTATCTCGACTGTTTTCAATTTGTTGCAACTTTTGATGAAACTCTTCAAAACTATCAATTTGATTACTTTTACTATCCTCAGCATTTTCAATCTTGACACTAGCATTTTCATCTGTTAGTTGTTCAGTAATTTTACTTACTGAGATCAGATCATCTATATTTTCTCTAACTTGTTCTTGTTTTTCAGATATTTCTTGTGATTTTATGTCTTCTAGTTCTTTTATTTCCATATCTTTTTCGATGCTTTCTTCTATAACAATACTTTCATCCATAGCTACAGTATCATCCAAATCTTCTAAGGTATCTTCTATTTGGTTTTCTAAATTCTTGTCCTCACTCTGATTTCTCAAATTCTCTTTTCTAGAGTCTTCTATTACCTTTGCTTCCGTGTCATCCACGACTCTATCAACAATCAACTCCTTTTCGTTTGATTCTTGTGTCATTTCTTCTTTTTGAACATTTTCTGCTTCTTCTAATCCGGTTTCTTCGTGCCCTTCATTAATTTCGTCAACAAAATCTTGTAACAGCACCTCAATATTATCAGTGTCTGGACTTTGTTCTCGTTTTGTGAACTCTTTCATTGTATCATGTGGCACCTTAGATAAACTTGGGATGTTTTTAGAAGCTGTAGTTTGCATTATACCATCTCCAGAAAACACTTTGAATGGACTATTGGCACTGGAAGTAGACGAAGCATCCATGCTCGAAGTTTCTCCCAATTCCAAAATTTTCGAAGGAAGTTTTGTTGACTGAATCGATTCATCAGGTGCATTACATACAGGCTCACCAATAAAAGTCGTTGGAACTACTGTTCCAGCATCTTGAACAATTTCATTAGTTAATACATCTTGTAATGCGCTATCTATCGGATTAATGGCGTCCATTTCAAGAGGCGCGCATTCGCTTGATAATTTAATTTCATTAACAGTAAATATTTCATCCGTTTTGAGATCATCTTCATCGGCAAGTGTTGCATTTTCAAAGAATGGATCTTTCATTAAGCAAGGATTTTCGACTTCCGGTCTACTGAGTTCATCAATTTCCGTTACCAGTGGAGCCATATCCATTTGAATGTATTTATTAATATCTTCGTCTGGTACTGTAGCTGGCAAACTACCACTCATAAGAGTAGGTTCAATTATAAAATCACTTCCATCTGAAGGTAGTACTACAACAACATCGTCACCAATTTCCATCGGCGAATCGATAACTTCTGTTTCGATGCAAGAACTGTCGACAAGCAGCGGCGTCGAGTCGGTCGTTGTCAGGTCAATGTTTTGCACTATATTGTTTATATCATCGTGAATGTCATTTTTTGTTGTTGCCTGGGCATCATTAAATGTGGGTTTTCCTTCTGTTGCTTGATCAACAGTGGATTGAGCTTTTTCACTGATGGTGAGATCTGAACTGGCAGATTCTTTAGATACATCTTTTTGTTCCTGCTTTTTAACAAGGTTAGATTTTGGTGATTTGAGTTTTAGTTCTTTGTTGCCTTCAGACTTAATATTTTTAAACCGATTATCAGCTTCGCAAACTTTGCAAACCTTTTTCTTTTTCTTCTGTTTGTCCGAAGTTTTGCTATCTGCTTTCGTTGGAGAATGTCCTGCTGCGCATTTTGCAACACTAGACTTTTCGTCGACGGCGCCTTCCGTTGGAACCGATTGTATGGCTTCTTCACTTTCAGATTTTTTCGCGGACTTATTTTCTTTTTCAAGTTCGGCCTTTTCCTTCATTCGTTCGTGAATGCTCGTACGCTTCAGTTTTACAGGCTTAGTATGCGGTTTGATAGACTTTACAGCAACGATATTGGTCGAAACCGGAGGCTTCGCGGTATTCTGGGATGACTCCCCATCACGTTTTTTCGAAGGAATGTTAAGAAGATCATGTGTTAGCGAAACTGGATTATTTTCTAGATTTGTTAACTTCTCCTGCTCCTTCTTTTGACGCTCGAGTAATCTAGCTTTGTAGGCTTTTATATCCAACTTCTTAGGTTTGTTTGGATCTGAAGGCTTAGTCTCTGTTATAGCCTCAGTTTTCGTTTTTTCTTGTATCGGTTTTTTTACTTCGGTAGATGCAGATACCGCGGTTTTCGTGGATTTATCTTCGACCGTGGGTTTATCATCGTCTTTTACAATATCTTTCAATTCTGGATCAACAGTTTTTAGATTTTCTTTGCAGGCTTGTTCAATACTCTTGAGAATTTCCTCATCATTTTCCTCAGATTTTTCCTCGGGTTGAGAAATTTCTGCACTCTCTGCTGGTGCTTCCTTAGCAGGTGTCGTCTTCAGCTCTACTGGGGTGCTCTTTACCTCTGCCGAAGCTGTCTTTACCTCCGTCGAGGTTGTTTTTACCTCTGCCGAGGCTGTCTTTACCTCCGCCGAGGCTGTCTTTACCTCCGCCGGGGTTATTTTTGTCTCCGTCGTGGTCACCTTTACTTCCGCTGGGGCTGCCTTAGCTTCCTCTGATGTCACTGTTACTGCAGTAGCAGCTACTGCTTCCGTCAGTGTTGTAACTATTGCCGGTTTCTCAGAGTTTACAGTTAGTTCCGATGTAGAAGCTTTATTTGTAATGGGTTGAACAGTGGTAGCCGACGATGCTTTTTCTGCAACAGCAACGGCATTCGCTTTTTGGGCAACGGCAGCAACAGCCGCAATCGTTTTTTCTGTTGCTTGAGCTGCAGGTATGGTAGCAACGACGGTCGTCGTTGCTGTTGTCGTCGATTTAGCTATAACAACCTGGTTAGTCGGAGCTTTAACTGACTGAGCAGCTGCAGCAGCCGTTTTCGCAGCTGTTCTGACTGCTGCTTTCATAACCGACTGCGGTGCATTCTTCAACACAGATTGGCCAACAATTGCGGCTGGTTTTGCCAATGCTTTGCTATCAACAGGTTTCCGTATCATGATTTTGTCGGATATTTCATGATGTATAACTTTATCGGAGAATGTAACTTTTCTTGTAATACCGGTGTTTTCATTTTGTTTTGGTTGAATTTGCCTTGACTTGAGGGGATAAGGTCTAGCAACACCTATATTTTTCGGATCTAGCCTATTCACTGGATTTTTGAACAGGACTGTACGTCCTCCTACAGCTGCTAATGTAGCTGCAACTTCAGGTTCTTCTTTTATTTCTTTCTTAATTTCATCTTCAGTTAGCAACTTACTAGGCATGTCTTCATCAGACTCCGAGTCACTGTTTCTCGAGCGTTTTTTATGCTTCTTACGACTGCGTTTCTTCCGTTCTTTCTTATCCTTTTTCCTTCGGGCACGCTTTTTTGCTTTACGCTCTTTCTGTTTATTTTTCTCGCGCCACTTTCGTTCAATTTCTGCAGCTACTTCGTCTCTTATTGTTTCGTTAATTGATTTCTTTTTGGCAATTTTTTCACTCTCTTTAATTACTTTCAGTAGTTGCGTGACATCGGGAGATGTCTCTTGGTCGGAATTAGAAGAGGATGTCGAGGTAGAATCATCGTCGCTGTGAGAAGAGTCGCGAATGTGATGTTCATTGAGAGTCACATCATCATCATTGAGTCTCAGTCCTTGCATTTTGGTGAATTCGGAAACGGTGACTTCGAGTTCCCGCTCAAAAGCACCGCGGTCCATCGTCTTGCCATATTTGGCGTCCCATTCTTCTTTGGTAAGATTTCTGTAAGCGTCAATATGCTCGCGTTCTTTTCTCATCCAGCGTTCGACGAGATCTGTCTCAAAATCAGTATCGCTCTGACGGTGCCTACTTCGATTGTCATCCAATCCGGTGCTAGATTTTGCTTTGCCTATGCCAGCTGAGAAGATGTCATCCAGATTGAAGGCAGGTCTGGTTTCGGGATGTTCACGCCTCGTTCCGGGTTGAGGAGATGGAGCCTTCGCTGCCTGTCTAACCTTTGCTATCCCCGCGGAAAATATGTCATCAATGTCAGCCATATTAACAACTGGATTTTCCAGAGGCTCATCTGGTTGAACGTTGATTTTGGCGTGTTCGCGCAAAATGTAATCCTGTGTAGCCGTGTATTGCGTGTATTCAGAATCGATCTGCGTCGAAGTCGACGTCATTCGAGCTCTGTTACTAGCTGCTTTTGCCATCTGTTGTTGATGAAATTTCATTCGCTGCTCTTGACGAAAGGCTTCTGCTTTTTGCTTATGGTCATCACGAATAACTTTGACGGTAACTTTTCGTTTCTCCTTGTGGTGAGGTTGAACAATTGGCTCAACGAGTTTGGGCTCTTTTTTTCGTCTAACTTCCTGATGCGTTGTCAACACGGGCATCTCACTTTGTAAATGCTGCACAGTTGTTGCCAGCTGTAAACCAGGATTAAATGTTACAAATTTATTTAAAAAATATTACATATTTCTTCATGGATATTTTAAAAAAGTATCTCTTTTAGCCTATTTATAACGATCAAATTTTTGTATATTATTTTCATCTCAATCATCACCTGAACTTTCATAGTTTATTTTTTCAAACAAGTAAAAATTAGATTATATTTCCATAGTTTAGTTCTTTACCGAATTTAAACGGTTAGGAGGTAGTAGTTGTATATTTAAAGCTTTTTGCAACGTTGGGCAAATATCCGTTATTAGAACCGTGCGATTCATTCTTACGTCATCCCATTACATTTCTTTCAATAGTCTATAAAGTAATACAAAAAGTATTTTACGACATAAATATAATAAAAAAATTGTATGTAATATTAATTTTGTGTAATAATAAATAAACTATTTAAATTCAAATAATTTTCAAATAACTAATCTTATTTTTACCATTTTCGAAATATTTAAATAAATTTTGTTTTGCACTATCTATCCATACTTTTTTCATCAATTAAAAACATAGTTAAATATATGTTGAGGACATAAACGTATTTTCTTTATTTGAATTAAGAATTGAAGTAGTTGCTCGTGAATCTTTCTGTAGCACAAAAAGTAAACAGACTTTCATAGGTCAGCTTTGAAGAGTAGTTATATTATCACACTACTACATTCGAACGTTATGAATAGATCGAACCCTAAAAATAACACGTAGAGTGAAAGTCGATTTATTGATGTTCCATGTATCTTAGTGATGCTGGATCATTAACAGAAAAAGAAATTTACTACAATCGTTTTAAAATGGAAAAACATAGGTAATTAATTTTCGATTGGATTTTATATGTTTGTGTGTATATATAT
>JAYJLV010061388.1:0-45934 GCA_036873485.1 Torymus texanus
GAGAGAGAGAGAGAGAGAGAGAGAGAGAGAGAGAGAGAGAGAGAGAGAGAGAGAGAGGAGGCTGTTGTTGCCGTGCATGCCCGTTATACACGCGCCGCGCATCGTAAAACCGAATCTGTATATATGCGCGCGTGTTGAAAAAAAAGAAAGAATTCCTGCACTTCCGGCGTCCGTTGGACGCGCAGCTGGAAGCCATTGGGAGTCGCGCCTCGTATATTTCGCACGCGCCCTGGCTTCTATCTTCGCCTTCTTTTATCGATTACCACAAGTCTCTCTTTCTCTATCCTCTTTCCTCGCGAGCTTTGTTGTTTTTCTTTGATTTACCCGTTCGACGTTTCTTTTCCTCGCTGTCGTCGTCGCGTTTCTTCTCCCGGGTTGTCTGTCGGCCTCCTATTTTTAATTCTGCGCCGACTGGTCAGGGGAATCCTTTTTTTTCGCGAACCTCGCTGGCTTCCTCTTTCTTTTGTCGTTTTGCCGATTAGTCAGCGGGAAATTTAGCGGGAGGTTTTATAATTCGGTAGTTTTTTTGAGTAAATTCTAAACAGACAGTGTTGGCGCGAGAAGAATCAGGATTAATTGTCGCGGCTGCACAGAAGAAATACTCGGTCGCGTATCAGCTTACAGTTTCGTTCGAATGGCCACTTAAGTTTAAAGTGACCGTTAAAAAACACAACGACGGCTACCGCGCGCTGCGTTTCAGCGTAAAATATTTTCTTCTTTATGCGTTTTGTTTATATTACGGTGACACACGCATCGCTATATATTTTATAACGGCTTCAAATTGCGCTCGTCAAGCTAAAATGTAATACATATATTTAAAAAAAGACTTCTCATAAAAGTTAACAATATGTTGTAAAATATTAGTTCAAAAACATAATTCGTCATGCTGATAAAAAAAGCAAAATCGATTTAAACAATTTTTTCTCGATTATTTTAAATTTTGTAAATTGTAAATGATAAAAAACAACGGATTTTCCCAAAAACATTTTTTTAGTATTTAAATTCAGAATAACGTTCTCCGTCGCTCCCAATTACAGCGCAAATGCAGCTATTCGCTTTGACTAAAAGTATCGTTTTTCACTATCCTATATATAGAGTCGAAAAAAAGCGAAAAAAGCCGTCTGCCGCTATGTCGTCACAAAAAGTGCTGCGAGCGTAATTCGCTTTCCCCATACGCATTAATCCATCGACACTCGCTCTCTGTTCTCTATTTCTACGCCGCCTCTATTAGCTCTGTCTCTTCCGCTCTCTCTCTCTCTCTCTCTCCCTCTTCCCCTCTTCTATCTTTCCGTGCCCCCTGTATACTCTCTCGAATTCATGCAACTCGCGCGAGAGCGAAAAAGTAGAGACGAAGGCTCCCATTCATCTTGTACACATACACATGCTCGCATACATTCACGTTCCACCTAATCGCTCGATAACGCGATCGACCGTTTACGTAGACTCTTCCGCTCTTTTTCGCCTTTTTATCATTCTCATCGTTTCTTTTTTCTCTCGTGCGCTCTTTCGTTTCCTCACGCACAAACCCCATACAGTTAGAGCTTCACGTCTAGCCGCGATAAATGCGCAAAAGCTCAAGACTAACGTTCCTCTTACACCTATACATTCTCTTGTGCACGTGCATGCTTGTACGTGTGTGTGGGTGTTTCTAAGAGCCGCGGGTGTTTCGTCGCCTCCATAGTCAAGAGCCCGGAAACACGTCGTACGTGAGTAGGGGGGGGGGCGGACGAAGGAAATCATAAAAATTGAAAGCGCGCGGGCGTGAGTCAAGTCGTATACGCACGCGTGAGTGCACGCATAAAAGCCAGGGTAATCAAGTTTTTAAGAGCCGACTGCAAAGAGAGGAGAAGGGGGGTGTCGTCAACGTCGCTTTTTTTTGTCTTCCTGATGACACCGCGCTGTTTCAAGAATTATAACGTGCCGCCGTTATGCTGTAGCTATATATACGCGCAGAGGCCGTTCTTCTTGCTTCTGTTACTGCTGCTACACTGTCAATTGACCTCGTATTTTACGTAAGATTCGTTGTTACCCGGCGGAAACGTGACAGGAATTCATCTGGGAATAAGCGAAAACTTTTATTATTTTCGCGTTTACAGGTGAGATGCGAGAGTAATGAGCGAGCTTAAAAGTTTCTTCGCTCCGACGCGCAAGAGTTTACAATTTAAAATGATGACTTATTCGCTGTAAAAGCTGTAGGATTTACCTTGAACTTTTAAAAGTTTTGAGTTGAGAATTGTTTTACAAGTTTAACTAATTTACGCCGTGTTATTTTATTCTATGAATAACATAGTTTGAATGAAAATTATAAATTTTGATGATTTATATATTCATATTTGCTTGTGTATTTAAAAAAGATCATTTTAAGGCAATAATATTATACTTGTAGAAGAAGAAACTGACTGATATATGACGATTAGAGGATAATGATCAATCATTCTTTTGTAGGATGATAATCTGCTTATTTTCAAATGTCAACTTTGAAATGTCTTGAAGAATACATTTTTATAAAAAACAAATTTTTCTTTTTCCAATAAAGGACTGGAAAGAAAGAAAAAAAAATTACACTGGACAGTCACTTTTTCAGAGTGTATCTAAAATAAATGAAAAATACTTAAGAATAAGTTATTATATCTTAGGTAATAAAATTTATAGTACATGTATTACTAATAATGTATTGTTGTAATTTTATGTTCATATAATGGTGGGAAGATACTGAAAATCAAATTGCATTAGGTTATTTTAATGTTTCTTTCTTAAGCAACAGATATCTAACTTTTAACAAGCTGTTACGTGAGATTGGAGGCTGAAGGTTTTGAGGAGAGGAATAACGAACACAAGTGAATCCAGAACTTAGTTTATTGATGGGGCGAAGCCTCGACGCTGGTCAGCCGCACACTGACCGATCTACATAGGCTCTCCTGCGCATCATCCTTATCGCTTCACATTCCCGCGCTATTGCACGGCGCCGCTGTCTCAGCAGTGTGCAAACCGCGAGAACAGCGGCGTCCGTGACAATGGATATAAGTATTGTTAACAAAATCTAAAAAAAAATTGCTGAAAACAAGAAATCTGTAAAAATTTGTTAAGGATATACTATGACCGGGCATCCGAGAAACCAACATTCATCACGAAAAATTTGCACGTATATACGAACTTAATTAAAGTATCCATTACGCCCCAGCGTAAAAACAAAACGGACGCAGCGAATTCAAATAACCCCGGAGCGATCCAATAATTAACGCAAATCGTAAAACCGAGGGAAAAACCGCCTCCTCTCAGCTCCTTATTTATTCAGACGCGGGAGAGGTCGGAGGGTGGAGGAAAGGGGAGAGAGTAACGCGTGCATCGCAATGAGAGGACGGGACTCTCTCTCTCTCTCTCTCTCTCTCTCTCTGTACACATCTCAGCGTAGTTTTTCCAGGGGCGACGGCTCCTCCCTCTGGAGAAGGAGACGGTACGATGAGAGCAGGCAAGCAAAGAAAAATATGCTTCCTTATCCTTCCGCCAGCGCAGCGCGCCGTTTCGCATTAAGTAATGCTCTTTATGTCCCGCTTCTCTTCCGTTTTTCCTCGGCCTCTTTCTCGACTTTATCCGTCCGCGCGCACCCTCTCTTTCTCTCTCGCTACCCCTATTATACTCTATCACATCCTCTTCTTATTTATATAATTGTCCTTATCGCGCGCTCGCTCTCTCTTTCCTCCTTTCGTCCACTCGCTCGTTCGCTCGCTCGTCCTCTTTTCTCTTATTATTTCCTCCGTATTTTTCTTGCTCGCTTTCTACCGCACACGCTGAAATGGGGCGAAATTGCGAGAGCGAGGACGACTTTTCTCTCGTCGCAGCCTCGTCGTCCTTAAAGCGACGACGTTGTCGCTCATTATGACGGCGTTCGTTATATTACTCCGCCGCAGCCTTAAAACGTGTTTTACCCGGCCGTCTCGATTATGAAAATGCGCGCGCGCAGTGCGGAAGCTCAGTCGCGGCTCATGGCTGAATGAAAAATCACGGGGCCGCTGACGAGCGCTCTCTGTGCCACTGAATTAGGCCGAGTTCAAGAGATGTCTCAATGATACGGGCGCAGATTTTCTCGTTAGACGATACATCTGATTCACTTGTATAATACAGACTTTCGTGCATTTTCAAGAGGTTATAGATTACTTTTCAGTATTAAATTACTCTGCGCGTTGTTGACGATAAAACTTTTATTTTATAAGATATAATTTACTCTATTGTTTGAAAATAAAATCTACTTTTGATCAAATAGAAATATGGCGTACTGACTTATGAAAATTTTATGTTTTAACTAATTTTAATGAAAAACTAATATTAGCTTTCTTTCGATTCCATTTCATTTCTCTATTTAGACTTTTAAATTTGGTTGTGTGAAGGTTATTTATACTGTATTGACTAGAAAATATGAAATAACCTGTATTTACGGGTGGATAATTATAATTTACTCCACCAACTTTACATTAGGCAAACTTGAAAATTAAAAAAATTTCAATTTTTTTTCCTGTTTGTTACCCGCTTGATGAAACCGTCCCTATATTAATTGTTTTTTACACTGAATTTTAAGTGAGTTCTTGGGATAATAAAAAAACTTATAAAGATTAATTACTTTTATGAAAATATATTTTGAAATTAAAAATTATATTTGCGTTAAAAATATTAATTTTCGGTAAATAAGATTCACAAATACTTCTTAAATATAAGATTTAGACAATAAGTTTAAAGAATAATTCAATTAAATTCAAAAACTATAAGCTTCCAACCTAATCTGACGCTTTGACTAAGCTCGTTCATTCTTATGGTAAATATACAATGCACAGTGAACAGAAACAGCACGTGTTTCAAAAGAGACACTAAAGCTTTGAATAAGCTCGCGACAGACATATTCAAAATAAATTCTCTGCTCTAAATCCACGGACTTGGTTGTGCACGTGCCGATATCTTCGCGAGCATTAAATCCTTTTTATGCAAGCCTGGAAACGCTATGTCTCAGGGGACTTTCGTGTTGTTATCCATGACTGTTGCCTAGGAAAATAAACGTTGGCCCATTGTCATGAGGATTTTCATAAGAACTTGTATATTGATAAAAATGACAAAAACAGAAAACATCGAAACATTGGTTTAATATAATATGTTAGCTATCACGTTCCACATTTTTATTTTTATCAATGAAGACTCTAAATGTGAACCATTTTATAGACCATTTGAAAATCAAACAAAACATGTTATTGCGTATAAAAACCAATAAAGCCAAACATAAGGTAAAAAATTCAAATATGATAATATTTGTGTCCGAAAATTATGATCCTCGTTCTAAAGCTTCTTCTTTAATAGGACATATCTACCTATTTAAAATAAATGTTTCAATTTTACTCAAGTTTCTATTTATTACGTTTCTAAAAACTGAAAAACCGATTACAAACGTTTTAAAATTATTTATTTCAACAAATTTCATTTTTATTGAATATGGTTTAACAGAGTTGAAAAGAATTCCAAGCTCTGCAGTGTAATTGCATTTTCTCTCATGTCTAATCTCATTCTCAGCCTGACTTATCTCCTGCCGCTTTTCCCTTTCAATTTCCTTTGCTCCGACCTTCCCTTTGGAGTTCTTTTTGGTTACCTTCCAGCTCAGTATTTTTGTTTCTTTTGCTTGTATGCAAACTTTTATCACGTAGTGTTTCACTTTTACCGTCCAACTTTAATCTTGAGCAATGCATTATTTATTTGTATTTCCCTAAAATTTTAATACCACCCCTCGGTTTTTCTTGTTTATGATTAGTACTATCTCTTTGTAGAGCAAACAACTTCATAATAAATTCTAAAATCTTTCGTTTCGTATTAAAATTTGTAATTCCATTTGAGTAGATGAGTATCTGTATTTATATTATGAGAGGGTTGTTTTCTTCTTTTTTTAAATGCCCTCATTTGCATAATAGATCGAGGTCGTAGAACAAAATTTTTCATGTACTTTTACGCTAGCTTGAGCAGCAAAAAATTGCCAAAACTGTATGCAAATATATACTCGTAATCCAGTTAAATCTAAACAAGTTCTAACGAGAGAAAGTTATATTCTAACATGCGTGCACCATATCTCAAATGATATAGATACAAAATATATACATACACTTTATAACAAATGAATGCAGACGAAAAACTCGTAAAAACTGAAACGACCATTGCTGACGATAAGAAGGGCGTAAAAAATGAGAGAAAGAGGGAAAAAAGGTCGCATGAAAAATCTGGAGAATCCAATTTACACTGGCTATCGCGATAACGTTTGAAGAAAATCGTACGGCGAAGTTAGCTTTTGTGATTAGGAACAGTACTTTCCCACTCGAACTTATTTTTCCTTCGTTTCCGGCACTCTAGCCCACTATTCACTCTTATCGTCCTTTTCCTACGAGTGTAAACGAATATCGAGGTCTTCTTCTTTCCTTTCGATGAAAAGCACTGGCTTTATCGATTATTGCATACTTTTTTTCATTATTTGATCGTATATAAATGAATTTTATTACCAACTTTAGATCAAAAAACTTTATTATTTCTTATTTGAATTTCTTAAACAAATATCCACCTACAATGAATTTTAGCAGCCTTATAAATAAATATCCCCTTTCATTATTACAATTTACTATATAGAATTCAAATTCAGAAACTAAAAAGCTCTATGTAGAATAGTAGAAATTTATTGCATTAATTTCTGCAAATTATAAACAACACAATTATGTAAGGTATATAGAACAGTGTATATACATTTCTTGATTACATGAAAACCTCTAGCGATGGAAACTTGCTATAATTTTCCGAAAATGCTCTATCATATTATATTCTATTTATTAGAGTAAACAATGGAATTATACATTCTCGTGACAAATCTTCTATATTCCAAGCCAACATCTAACAATAAATAGCATTAAAACACACAAGTTGGATAAGTTAACCGGGGGGCGACCGCAGCGCGCACGCATCGCCTCTCCCCGGAAATCCGATAACAACTCCGCAAGCGTCGTTAGCTCGTCGTCGACGCGCTTGCACGGCAAAATCACGAGACCGCCAATTCCAAAATCTTCTTACGAAACTTACGCGCGCTCGCGTCGTCTTCCCATCTACGCATGCGAACTTTCTAACGCACTCTTGCGAAAATTCTCCGCATCACCCCGAACGAACGCGGGCGTAAGCGAAGTTGGCGCAATTAATTAAACGCGCGTTAATTCGACGCACAAGTTGCTGCAGCGTGGCAGCAGCGGTGGCTTTAACAATGTACACTTGAACTTACGGCACTACTTCGTAATTCGCAAACTGCACTTGCCACGCGCTCGCGCTCGGCCCAACTTCGCGGCAGCTCGTTATACCCGCGCGCGGCCTACGCGAGTCGCGGAGACTCGGATCATGGTTGCTGCTGGTGCGGCGTGCACGAGCTAACGATTCTTGATGGCCAGACGAGAGAAGTTGCGTTCGCCGCTTCGGAATTATATCGCTAATCATTTTTCAAGTTTAGTATCCTTTGTGTTTGTTAAAGGGAAGGTGAGTTACCGCTATAAGTGTTTGGTGGGTTATTGTGTGCTAAAGAGCAGCGTACTTTATGGCCCGAGCGTCGTTTCTTTTATTACAACTTATTAGTCATTTTTTAATGGCGACAGTTTAACCAGTTCTTAGCAGCGCACAGATTTATATGGATAATTATGATAACTGTAGAATTTAATTGTTTTGTTTACTGAACTGAGTAATAGTGCACTTCATTTTTATCATCAGAAGTTAATGCAATTATATTCAGTAATAAATTTAGACAATTCCATACAGGAAGGCGCAATTTATGGAGGTAACTTATAATAAATGTAAATTAGCAGTCGTTATCTATAAGAATTAAAATCCATACAAATGAATTATTAGTAAACAATGTTATCTAGCGCTCGTATAATCGAATGCGAATATTTCCCAGTTCAGCAATTGTCAACAACTCTATCATGCATATCACACACTTTTTGAAAATGCATAAAGAATCAGGCAGCAATCAATTCCTCTCGCACCTCACCCCGTATAATATATTTGCCGCAGTTTTGCATCTTACTCCGAAATTCTTCGGCAAATGCGCCTCGTAAATTCCGAGGGCATAAACGCGCACACAGAGCGCAATCGACGCGGCACGGCGTATACACACAGACAGTATCGGGAACAGCGAAGAGCCAAAACGCTCGAGCAGTTTATCATCCCCCGTATCATCCTCCTACCGTCCGATGCACAGCGAGCGCGCGCGTGAGCTCGTGAAGAACGGACAATCGATAACAAAGAGCGCAGCGCGCTGCGTGCATCGGTGTGTATCTATCTTACTTACGCCCGACGTTTCACCCTCGCTCCCACGTGTGTGCTGGGGCCGTTCTGTCGTGACGTATATTTCGACTGCGCTCGAATTTTCGGCCTCCGAAGTGCGCTTTCGGCATGGGCACGCGCAATAGTGTGCTAACGAGAAGGAATGTGGATCCGTATATGATGGATTTTCGATATCACCTTATTTGTGGTAGCTGCTTCAGTAAAACGCGCCTACGTGGTCTAGCAACCTATAAAACTACAAGTTTAAATATCAAAAAAGAAAAATAAACTACACCTCCTTCTATTTTTATAAACTTGTTATAACCGCTGTGCAGACCGATTTAGCAGCTTGAAATTCATTCTGGCGTACCACCGACAGCCGTCACCCTGTACACGCGAGTTTCACATGCAGATATACATATAAACGGGCGCGTCAAAAGTCCGATGGCCCGTGAAAGCGCTCTCCTCTCTGTCGCGATGATGCGAGTCGATCCTGCGGATGGCGCGCGAGTCGGATTTTGCATTTACTTTTTGGGGGCTACATAGCTGAAATTTCGCGGCTGGAAGCAAACGTTGCGGGTATTGGCCCATTGTCATCGCCATTCCAGGAGCACACGCATACACACCGGTGTTTACGGTAATGTCGGTGAGATTTTCCCGCCAGGCTGCACGCGTATGCTTCGGTGAACGGAGCGCGGTGGTGCAGGAATGGTTTTGGAAATTGGGATGTAGGGGTCGAGATAGAGAGAGAGTGAGAGAGAGAGAGAGGTCGGGATCTGTAAACGAGCTGCATTGTGTGTTTTGATTTTACAGGCTTTACGAGGTTTCAAGGAAAAAAGGCGGGAGAAAACTCGTATCGTTATAGTTCAGATTTAACGAGGAGTTCATTAAGCTGACGCGGTGCGGTATAGTTGTGCAATAAATCGTTAAAAAGAGTTGAGGTAGAAAATATCAACGGTTCACTGTGTTTTGCGACAAACTTGTTTATTTTTTTTAAGTTAAAAATGTGATACATGTTTAGAAATCTACTGAATATGTATAATTGCAATTGGTTATTTATTGAAATTACAAAATGAATTGTTTGACCTTGATTAATTTAAATATTATGTCTGCCAATGAGACTAAGGTCATCACTGTCAGTTTCTATCAACTAGTACTAGCTTGGAACTTGTCAAGTGATAACATGTGGAAATATACTTGCGATTTGATCCGTGACTTTACAAAATTAGAATATTTAAAATTATTTTTTCTATAGACTGGTATGTTTCTATTAGATTTCCATGTATAGCAGTAGGCATCACGAGGATGACTATATTAGATTTATTACAATTTCCTATGCATTGCTTTATAAAGAGTATATAAATCAATGAAATTTTTAATCATATATCAGTTGAAAACTGTCAACTCAAACAATATCGTCAGTGCTTAGCCAGAAATCAGTCAATAACTAGCGAGTTTTTTCAATTCCTATACGAGGGTATAGTTGAATTGAAAATAAAACAGGATTATGTTGCTGTTTTATGACACCTTATCTATGACAGCTCAGACACACTAATCAATGTGATAAAAGGTTGAAGTCCATCATCGTAGTTCATTGGAAGTTACATTTATGTATTTTCAATTTCCTCCTGACAATGTTATTATAGTAAATATATATAATAACTATATTAACAAAATAACTTTGAATGAATGATGAACAATGTTTTAAAAACTAGTTATCAATCGCGCATAAAAACCTCGGAGACAAGTGGAAAAACTCGAGCTTGTACGTTGAAATTTGCGAGGACACGCACCTCATGCGTCGTCGCGACAAGGCGCCACAACCGTAAAGAAGTCTAAAGAATCCCCGCGAATCGAAGGCAGGTTCGTTCACCGGCTGCAGGAGCGAGCAAGAGAGACTCGCGCGTCCCGCGGGAATCCGGATTAAGTCTGGCGCGCGTGCCCGGCATGCGCGAGCTCGCAGCTGCTCCGAATCCCGGACGAGAGTATAAGAGCCTCTGCGCGCGCCTTCTTTAAAGGGAGAAATAAGCTACGTACGCGTGCGCTGAAGCAACGTATACACGGGCGTCGCTCGTGTGTGCGAGCGTATTTATGTATGGCGCGGTAAACGCCTGCGGTATCATCCCTCCCGAGTTTAGGATTCCGACGAACGAGTCTCGCGTGATCCGCATATTCTCCTGCCGCCGCGCAGCGCGGGAAGATCTTTTACCCTGTAGTTATGCGCGAGCAGCGTGGGGCCCAGGGAAAAGGTGCGCACGCTGGAAATTCTAGGGAGTCTTAGCGTGGCCCCGTCGCTGATGCCTGGGGTGCGCAGTATTTTTACGGGGAGCTCGCCTTGTGATTGTGCTTTCATTGCTCCGCCGAGGGCTTTTCAAAAGACAATTTTTTACTCTCTCTCTCGATATGAGAAGTTGGAAAAGTCCTTTTTCATGGGTACACGAGCTTTTCAATCACAAGGCTGTTCGCGAACTTTTTCTCCTTAAACTTGAATCTAAAGCTTTTAATAATTTTGCGAGTGTATAACTATTATTATTTAAATTTTTTATTTTTTATATTTTTTTATTAAATTGATGATTTGTTTTGAATTTATATATAAATCCTTTTCCACTATCCGATAATGAAAGTTATCCTTCTCGGATCGCACGATCTCTGTATACGTTGACATGAGGAAAATATCCTTGGCATCGTACCCTCACACAAGCTTTCCGTTGAAATAGAACACATTTACGTTTCTTAAATCGACCACTTTACGTAGAATCCGTAAAGCGCACAGGCGAGCTTTAGCTACGGGGACGTTTGCCATCTTCCATTATTGCCCTCGTCTACCGCGACCCTTCATCTGCCACTCTTATGTCTACACACTTCTGGCTCTTTTCTCCTCTGTGCGCTTATGCGTTTTCATTCGCCTTTCCTGCGAACGGTCTTTTCCTTTAAGTCGCGTTTCTCATAAGATTGCATTTACTATACGGGTTTCTTTTATTTTTATCGAATATTTACTAAAAGCATTAAAAAATGATTTTAACAATTTTCCAATACTTTTTCATGGAAAATGGTACGTTTGCTTAATTGATCATGGTAAATCTGAATAATGCGAAATATAGTATGGACACCGACGTGTCTAGCTTTTCGGTATTCTTCGTTTATTCTACCCGTTCGCGGAGTCTCGCACAACCATCGCTGGTCGCTTTATTCGTTTTACATTGCATCGTGATTGTCGTGGGTTGAGAAATTTTCTGGTTCCGCATGTATATATCTATATGCGCGTTTCGCGTGCATTTCCTCGCGCACTCTGGATATCTTTCTCTCTCTTCTTCTTTCGCGCAGCAGCGGAACGCAAGCATCTCTCCAAGCTTTGTTTGTGTATAGAGAAAGAAGAGGGAGATGGAGATTTTTGGGAAGGAATTTTTCTTTTGTCTTTTTTGACGTATGCGATGTTTTGTCACCGGGGGGATGCTTTTGAATTTTCGGTGCGCGAAAGTGCGGGGACGTTTACGAATGGTGAGCTTTGCGATATCTCTGTACAGACGATTTATTTCTTTGTTACTTCTTTGGTGCAGGGCCGAATGGCGCTGGAATTTTTTATATCTAAAGGTTCTACAGTGTATGGAAGTTTCTTATTTATGAAAGCGACGTTGGTAAACACTGCGCGATATCAAGTGGCTAATTTTCTCACCCAAGTTTAAATATCTTATTATTCGTCATTAAGAAGGTAGAGACTAACAAATTTATATCTTATTGTCAGCCAAAAATAGCAATAACCGAACTACGAAAGAAATGTTCCCTATCAGAAATAAGTTATCGTTTAATTAAGTCGTCGTTTAATTAAGTATATGCAATCATGTGCATTCAGCGGTCATATATTCTTTCAGAATACGCTCTACATTTAAATCAGTGCATATGCACTGATACCACATTAATAGTATACTTTTCATTAACGATCGGTATTAATTCACTAATATCAATGGATTTATAAATAGGACACTGATTGAAATTTAGGAAGTACGTGGTACTTGATTAATGCGTTCATTCACTTTTCTAATTTGCCGAAAGTAGTATATTTTTAAGGTCGTTTTTTGATGATTTGTGTAAATAAAATAAAAAAGATTAATTAATCTGAAATAGATTTATAAAGTAAAACCGGTCGTATCCTAATTCAATAATTCTTATACAGCTCATCCCCTTTAAGAAATCGATTAACTCTATTATTAGATTTACTATACTAGATCTATTACCAATGTCATTATTAAACACATCTACCAAAGACATTACCAGAATAAAAACTTAAAACTAGAAATAAATCTAATTCTGGTAATTCTAAAGGTATCGCTTTGCCAAAGCATAATTGTGTACATACACACTTGTCCCAACCGCAGCTCAAAATTGCCGCTTTAAAAATTTCTCACAGTAAAACACCACATTTCCACTACGAGGCAGGCAACGACTTGCAATAAGAATTTTCCCAATTTTTCATTTAATATCCGCACGACCAATATCGCCGTATAACCCTGTATAGCCGTTATTCGCAGGGAAGTGGCTTATATTGCATTCACCCAGATTGTTTCCGCCAGTCGCTAGCCCCGCGTGCTCTCGAAAACCCCGACCACCATCTCTTTCTCTTTCTCTCGCTCCCTCTACGGAAATAAAATAAAGAGAATCACATCGCGACTTTCTATTCCGCTCTCCCAGTTCGCGCGTATAGCGTCGTGTCGACTTAGAATTCTCCCCGCGGCGTCCTTTGAAAGCCGCCGCTGCTACTGTGCGACACTCCATTAGTCGCGCGCAGCGTGTAGTATAGCGCAATATGCCGCAAGCTCGCGTTTGCTCTTTTTGCCACAACGGCGGTGGCGGCGGCGTTGGTTTCCGGATCCGGCGAGAGAAATTCGCATCCGGCGCCGGATGTGGAGTCGAGCGCAGCTCCGCGATCCTCCTCCGCCGGAATGCCAATGACGGGCCGCGTCATTGTCGCGCAGCCGCTCTCCCTCTTTCTCTTTCTCTCTCTCCCTCTCTCTCTCTCTCTCTCTCTCTCTCAAGCTTCAGCTCGATTTCCTACGCCAGGGCGAGAGAGGCAAAATTTCGAAAGGGGAGGTTTCCTTCGTAGTGTCGGATGGAAGCTTGCTCGGCGGGGGTGATTAGGACGTGGAGAAGAGAACGCAGAGGGAAAGGAATTTTTAATGAACGGATTTTTAATGAATTATTATCCACGAACAGGGAGTTCATTAGATTGTCCACGCTGTGTGCTGGGGATGCTATTGGCTGGTGAGAAAGATCGAAAGAGTGTATAACGAAGAAGGGTTTTTTTCGTGGCAGTGATAAGTAACTTTTAATGAAACCTTTCTAATGCTAGATGTGGCAGGGAATAATATAGAGAATGAATAGTATTTCATTTGAAGTTTTAATAAGAACACATATTAATATATTTTATTGAAATAATGAGATATTTTAGCAAGTTGGATTATTCTCAGTTTTGTAATTCAAAAAGATTTACATAATATTCAATTACGTGGTTGCCCTTAAGCTTCAAGAGAAGCCGTATACATTATCTGCTTGTAATCCGCTCTTTGAGTCGGGATAAATTGTTTGATTTAGCATTATATGGGCCATTCAAGTTCATCGTGATAAATCATAACTTTACATTTTCAAGTATCTCACAAACTTTAACCTTTAGACGGCCGGGATTTGAGATTTAAAAGCGCCCTTTAAAAGTCCCAAAATTAGTGTCTGGTATCATGTATCAACTATACAAAGTTCATATCACAGGTTGAGCCGATATATCGGCTTTCCAGTCCTCTAGAGGTTAATATTTCTTTTAATTTTTTAATGCGAAAATCTTGAATCTGTTTGGTAATTTTCATCTTTTATGAAGACAGAATTTTATTACGTAAGACGGTAACGCTAAGGAAAATAAAAGTCAACTCTGTAACGAAAGCCATAATTGAATAATCCAAAATTAGAATGTTCCTATTAAGCGAAATAATCACATAAAAGTAGGACATTAACACGATAAAATAAGAAAAAAAGAAGTTCGCCGTGATCGAATAACCGTAAGACGAAGAATTACTATGAAAACCCATGTATCCATAAATTTTAACGTTGATCAAAAGAGAACAAAATTTGAACGATATCTAATTAAACCAGTCTATGTGAAATTTAAATCAAATGTAAAATGAAATCCGAAAATAACTTAATTTAACCCCTTTTCGCGACTTGTTCCTCCCATTATTCCCTTAGAAATCCTGCATCCAGCAAAGCGATCATCTCCTTGCTCACCTTCATTCTGTTCTTTACGTCTTTGAAGAACAACAGCTACTCAACACAACCGTACATACATATACGCTCTCGCTACCTGTATAAAAATGCGAGCGAAAGTCAAGCGTATACGCACGTTATGTACATATATATACGCGCTGTAGACAGGACAAAAGCGAGAGCTCGCAGCCTCCGGTCATGGAAAAAGGAGTATCATAGCGATACACACACACAAACACATGCGCAGTGGAGTATGCGCGCACGCGTGTGAGCTACTCGTCGTGGCTATAGGCCGTGTTTGGTCAAGGAATACCGCGGGTCACGTGGCTGCACGTGCACGCCACGTAACTTAGCTCGGCAGCCAGTTGCCATTTACGGCGGACGTACCCGCGTACATAACGACAACGGGAGAGTGCCGTACGCGCATATATATATATATATATATATATATATATCGGGGACACATGTTCGAGCGTTTAAACTTCGGTTTATGGGGATTTATTCGATAGGCTTTATGGAAAAATTCGATTTTGGAGGTTGCTAGAAGAGGAAGAAGCATTGAGCGTACTGCTGACTGGACACGAAATGATGAGTGCATAATTGAAGTTCCCGAGGAAGGATGTAACGCGAGATTAAAGTGTAGGAATTAGAAGGAAATTTAAGCTTTTCAAGTTTATTTACTGTGTTTGAATTTTATAGGAGTACAGGGATTGTATGAAAAATTGATTATTTTAAATGGAAAGGAAAGTGTTTATGTTTAACGGCGCAGACGATACTTTCACTTTCTCGCAAATTCAACCTGCTGCTTTAATAATTTCTTGCAATACGAAACTGCTCAGAATCATTAAAAATGTTAATCTTGATTAATTAATCGCAACTCTCAAGGACATAAAATGTATATTCTATTTGTTCTTGTTCTCGCCAATATAATCTTAAATTTTTGTCGACTTTTTTGGAATACAAATGACGTCCGCTAAAGACAATACTTTTTTGCACACACGCAAAAAAGAAAACCTGGGCGGCAAATCCATTACCGGTATTATCGAGACAGCGATAAGTTTTGACATATTTTATCGACGTCCAATCAGAAACACAAAGGTAGAACCCAAAACGACAGCCGCATACATCCACAATCATTCATTCTTCCCCTTTCTTTTCAACAGTCCAACGCACGACTCTAAACTACACAATATAAAAAAAAGTCCAAGATCACATGCGCGCGTTCAAAATTCAGCTCTCGCATCGTCCGCGCGCGACTGACCCAAATCAAAGCTTCCTGTCGCCATCTCGCTCGCGCACCGGGCCGCTTATCTCGCGAGCAGCGTCCCACGAAATCCCTGCGGGGTCTCCTTCTCTCTCTCTCTCTCTCTCTCTCTCTCTCTCTCTCTCTCTCTCTCTTTCTCTCTCTCTCTCTTTCTCTCTCTCTCTCTCTGCACGCGTTTTTATCGGGACCTGTTTATACAGCGCCAGAACGAGAGAAGAGCACGCGTAGATAGCGCGCGATAATGATGTGCTGGACACAGCTCTCTTTTTTCAAAAGAAAAGATAGCACACGGCGCGTGCACGCGATGGCTTCTCGCTCGTTTCTCTGAATACATAATACACATACTGCAGCAGTGACGGTCTGCGGGCTGTTGCTGCGCCTCTATTGAAAAAGAAGGCAATGGCGCGGGGATTAAAAATACACGGCGGGATGACCCACTGATTCTCTTTCTTTTTTCATTTTGAGAGAGAAAGAGCGGAGGCAACAGCAGCAGCAGCAGCAGCAGCCGCTTTCCGTGAATCGTCGCGGATGGACCATACGGCCTCTAAGACGCTTATAGAAGGGAAGTATCGTTTTTCAAGTGCCGGAGCGTCGTTGTCGTGGCCTTGAGATCTCGAGGCGACGACGACGACGACTTGGAGCCCTCGTGCGCCGCTGCTGGTGGAGCATAATTCTTCGCTCGGTTGAAGGATGTATGTGAGATAGGTCGTCACGATCGTGTATATAAACGATTCCAGATTTATGCGCCTCCAATGTATAGCAAGAGCGCCTCTTGGGTGTGCTGCGTTGTGTCGCTTGGGTCGGCCTGATGTAAAAGTGATGGCTGAGGAATATGGGATTCGGGCTTTGAGAATAGAATAGAATTGATGCGTTGGTGCTTTATTTCTGAACTCTGTTCTGTAAGTTAGTTTTACGTGAGCCATGATTTAAGATGGTTATAGTTATAGAAGTGTTGTTGTTATGCTTGAGTGTCACTTAAAAGATTAGTTGGAAAAAACATTATTAATTATCGAGTGAAACTGTCCAATACAAATAAGGATTATCATAACCTTTTCTTATGGAGATTTAATATAGATTTGCAAAGATTTTATTAATTTAACGTTCAAATCTCAGTAAGTTTTAAAAGCATTTATGTCTTTCGATTCGTGCTGTTAATCATCATGACACTAATTAACGTCAAAGATCAATAATGAACATATATTTATTTTTCGTAGTTATATAGTAGTCATTATAGCATTAGTAGTAATTATACACAGATGTCTCGGTAGTAGTTTGCTGCATACCTTATAACTCTGAATTGGGTATTTTGGCACATGCGGTTTGAGTTGCCTTAGTTACTGTATTATTTTCCTTTGTACGTCAAATTAGCAAAGTTATTATTTTGAACACAACCTCGCATTAACCATGAAAAATATTATTTTGTTTTAAATAATTTTCATTAAAACTTTTTCCAAAAGAAAAAGAGAATTTCGCTTAATTCGGACCCTGTTTTACGCCGAAAAGTAATTTGCAAAATAAAAGTTACTGTTACGCGTAAAAATTACGAATCTAGCATCAAAATCCACAAGGCTGCAGCTACAAAAACAACCAGCGCTGTGAATTAACGAAGCGCGAAATTAAAATTTCTCTTGATTATTCACTCCTGTTCTCCCCACCCGAAGCTCAAAAATTCATCCGAAATTCATCTTGTCCTCGAGAACGAATGAACTCCACGCGGAGATAGTACCTCCCACTATTCTTCCTCTCGCTCTACAAATTACGAGGATTTTCGCAAATGCGCCAGAACATTGAATCGATCTCCTCCCTCCCACTCTTGATCTTGCCTCCCACGCGGAATAAATCCACGTACGGCAATCCACTCGCCTCGGCATGCATGCATGCATACAAAAAGAGAGAGAGAGAGAGAGAGAGAGAGAGAGAGAGAGAGGAGAGAGGGAGGGACCCTCGTCCGAGCTCGAGCATTTGCATATTTGCTCGACCGCGAGAGCAGCAACGGAGCAGCAGCGGCGGCATTGGTATAGCTTTCAGCGTGATGATACGTGTAAGTATAATACGGCCGGCTGCTGTTGCTGCTACTGCTCGTATGTAAGAACCAATCAACCAAATAGCCGCGCTTGGTGTACGACGAGTGTGTATAGTAGGTGAAACACGGCTCATATAGGGAGAAGGGAAGCGTGAATGCGAATTTTCGTTGACGACGCGTATAGTTCGTGTACTGAGTTTACATCCAAGTGGACTTTCTGTGGTTATATATATATATACATATGCTGGTATAGTTCTAATGAAAGGGAAAGTTATTGCTAAAAACGTGACGAACTTTATAGGTCCGTTTTCTAAGAAAAATCAGTTTTCAAAGTATTAAAAAAGTCACAGCCGATTAAGCTTAAATGGATCGTATATATATAACTCATCTGAAAAGCGATTACACGGACGGTGCGAAACGCCGAGAGAAGGCGTTTATGTCTACAAAGTATCCCGGCTCTCACGACACTCTCTGATCCAAAATAACGTTTCCAAGGCAAACCCACAATGCAAAAGTGACGCGCAAACAAAGTTTCGTACATACTGTAGCTTGAACGTTTTTCTTCCCTCTTCTTTTCCCCCATTCATTCCCCGCAGTCCACCGTTGTGGTCGAGTGCCGCAGACCTCGGGGGCCAAACGAGAGGCTCGCCGACGCGTAAACTGCCTTAAATTGAAGCCATTAACGCGTACAAACAGTGGCTATTAGCACGTACGTGTGTATTATACGCGCTTATACGTCGCGAGGTACGAAAGTACAGGGATCTAGGGGAGACACGAGTAAAATGGATATGTTAAGGAGAAAGTAGATACAAATTTATAAAATGAAAGAAATGTGCACTTTTTCTTAAAATAACAAAGCCAACAATCACATACAAGTATACAAACTTTAAAATATATTAATAATGTTAAACAAAAAAATGGCACTTCGTGGAGTCGACGAATCTGAAAAATCGCCGGGTAAAACGTACGTATCATCAAAAAGGAATTTAATCGCTACAATTATCGTAGTCACAGCTATAATATGTTCATCGTTTTATTTTCTTAATATCTGTGTGGTTGAAAATTTATGAGCCTGAAGTTCACATCGTTGGAGTGGAACGAAATCATTTTTAAAATCAATTAAAATTATTAAACAATTGAAACTTTATCTAAACTTTTATTCTAAAGTTATTTTATACAATAAAACACTAAATCTAAACTTAAAATTAATATTAATTAATAAGTGTATCTTTGAAGTAAAATAAATTTTTTTATTTCGTTGCACTCCAACGTTGCAAACTTCAGAACCATGAAAATTTTACATTATAGACTAGGCACTAAATATATAGCTAATAACAGCTTTGTCCATATATAATATACTGCTCGAAAAGTCAAATGATCGATTTGATACAGGGAGAAACGGGGAGAGGGGAAGAGAACATTATAACCTCGCGGATCCTTCAATCGGAAAATTTTGCAAGCATGGGCTCTCTTTATATACGACTTAATTGGAAATTTCTCGAATACTACGAGGAGGCTCCTTATTCACACGTCGAGTGAAATATCGCACATGGTGCGAAGTAGCTACAGGCACACGGAAGAATGAGCATTCTGTATAAGTACTATACTTCACTGATATCTAGTCGAAGGAATAATCATTAAGAAAAGTTAAAAATAGCTCTTATTATTCTCGATTAATTTAGTTGTACTTAATTCCAAAAGCATTAAGGTTACTGTTTAAGGTCCCTTAAACATGAGACTTCAAGGACATGATTCGGAGAAATAAAATATATTTGACCCTAATTATCTACTTTCCAAGCTCATCTATTTTATCGAGTAAAATATAATTTGTCGCTTGGTTGACGAAAATATGTTTACCAAATGTCTAAAAATCTTCATTGTCAAAAATACAAAAACGTGTTTTTCCTACGGTTCATGCGTAGGCTAATTAAAAAAAAGTTGGTCAGCATGTCTATTGTTGAACGTGTCAAACCAGAGAAATACTGTACAACTACAAACGTAATGACCCCTAAAACAAAAGAACTGAATCAAAGACACCACATAGCAGGAATTTGTGGCGTTTGTATGTACAAAATCGATAACCCGAGTAAAGTTTGCGCGCAACCATGCGCGCCTCGCATTGCGTCGCAAATGTCACGCACGCGACCCGCAGAATTTAATACCTCGACCGTAGCTGTTGCAACATTTTTCGTATCCCCGGATTCGCTAAAGCGTCGTTGAACTCTTTTTCAATTGCGCGCTCTCCCTCTCTCTTCTTTCTTTGGTGCGCGAATCGTCGACCCAATTTTCGGAGGAATAGAGACAAACGGTTGCGCTAGATCATTTTTTCTTTTTTTGACCTAGAAGGCACAAGTACGCGCGACTGCAGGCACTATTGGAATAGTTTGTTTCATATTGTGCTCCAACGTTTTGATCCTTTTAATTAACACCGTGTGTGCTGCATTGCGCGCCGTCTGCGTACCCCTGGCCATTGTGGCTGTTTTGATTCTCTTGGAAAAAACACTTTTATCTTTTATATTTCTCCGCAAACTTTGAGTGAAAGAGTTACTAAAAGAAACAGGTGTCAAGTTGGCACATAAGTATGTAATCAACCTGATTTTTACGCATTATTCTTCAATCGCTCGTTTTTAAAAATAACATTTTAACGAGGACGGGTCTTTGTAGATTGTATGAATTTTAATTTTTGAGCAATGATATCAAAGAGAAACTTGTTAAATCAAAAATATTTCATATATATATATATATAAAATCCTGAATTAATAATTCTTTTATTTTATATAATTTGTTTAGCAATGGTAAGCAAAGTTATTTATATGTTTTTGACCGGGGAAATGCTTAACAACACATTGAATAAAAAACAAGTTGGGGGATGCGACGCTAAATTATTAATATAAAATAAACAAAAAGTGCGAATTGAGAAAAAAATGGAATTTTCAGGTCACCGTTAATACTTTGCACGTATACACAAGTGCGTGTGCGCACATGTACATGCACGAAATGTTATAATAATTTTTGTACAGTTTATGAAATTTTTAATGTAAAAATTAATAAAACAGAGGTAACTTAAAATCGATGTAGTAGAATTTATACAAAAACTAACTATTAATATTTTAATGTACTAGCTACATTACACGCGCTTCGTGCCTACTATTTGTTTATTTACTTATTGTTTTGAGGTTATAATCATGATCATGTTAGTTTCAATTTATAAGTTTGTTTCGATGACGTAATTTTAATAAATAAAATAATTAATTTTTTCTTATACTACTTTAATTATTCAGTTTTAAATGCTCAACTCAAGAATTCAATCTTGAAAATTCAAACACATTCGATTTTGGCGCCTATTCTATATAGACCAATTAAATGAGTCAACAACAACCAATCAAAACAGTCTTAGTGTGATGAAAACTATATCAATATCCACAAAAATTGGTTGTTGGTTAAATTATTTATAAAGTTTTTTAGCATGAAAATAAATAATAAACTCCTTTCGAGTAGATGTATTACCAGTGGAGTCGTAATAAAAATATAATTATATATTCACATTTTTTCATTATTTGTGATGTAATGTAATTTTTGGAATATTCATTATTAACGCCTAAAGACACAAGGTCCAAAATAGTCCGAACAAATGATACAGAAGTAAGATATACATTCAATAATTATATACATAATAACCATAAGTCGCTGGTGATCATTAATAGGATGAGAAAATTAAAAGTTAAATGTGAGTAAAGGGATGCAAGTTGGTAGTACAAACCGTATATTTCAAACGCAGCTTATGAGTAAAAGATGTACGGAGTAAAATCACCATACATAAGTTGATCATAGCAATAATATAAAATAAACGCTACTTACAAAGTAAAAGAATGTGTAAGTACAAAAAAGGTAAAGTGAAAGGCGCATTATTTATTACTAATTTTTAACTCAATGACAATAAAAAGTCTAATGTGAGTGAAGAACAAGAATGAAAACAAAAACATTCTAGCTGAAAAAAAGACATCATCCTCACCGACTGCAACATCCTGTGCGCGGCAATCCTTTAAATTGTACAGACGCGAACGTGCACACCTCGCGACTGGCAATTACGGACGCATTTAGGAAACGAAGAAAGCGAGGCAGCCCTGCACATCCACCCACCCACTCCCTGATTACCAAATTAAACTTTCAAGTCTCATATCGTGGTGCGCGAAGTAGAAAAAGACGAGAAGAAGAGAGACGGACTCAGCACGGCGCGACGACATTGTTATTCCGTCCGTCGAGTTTCCGGTGCGTGCAATGCGCGCATCATCGGGACAGTGCGAGAGAAAGAGACGGAGAGGCGCGGGCGCCGCCGCTCCTCCTTGCAACGGCCCATTCTCCCCGCCTACACTGCGCTCCAAAATGCTTTTGTAACTCGCTCTCTGTCTCTCCCCCCCTCTCTCTCTCTCTCTCTCTCTCGCTCGCTCTCTCTTTCTCGCGTGCAAAAATAGTAAGTGCTCTTCTGGCCCCTCGCGCGCTCGTTATTCACCACCTCTCGGCGTCTTCGCGCGTCCGAGCGAATGAATAATTAAATAGACGAATGGCGCGCTGCCCCCGGAATTAGGGAAAGCACGGGAGAGGGGCATTAAACAACGTCAATGTTTATTGGAAGTTTTCGGCGGGGCCAAGGCTGAGAGTGGAAGAGTTATCTCGCTTTTAAGGACTTTGTTTTCGCAGGCGCGCGAATAATGGCACGCGCCAAAGCTGCAAGCCGGTCCGCGAGTTCCGATGCTAATTTTCCCTGTCAGCCTGTGCACTGCAGCTGTTCTCTCTTTCTCTCCCTCTCGCTCACCGGAAAATTGAAAATGTTTTCCGCGCTGTTTTCGCCGCCTCTTTGCGCGAGAGTTTTTTTCACGAATGACGCTGAAGCTGACGGAGCTGTTTGCGTTATTTCGAAGGGGGGCGAACGCGTGCGCGTTATAAATATCGCGAAAACGAGAGAAGATATAGAATGTTATGATAGGGCGAAAATAGTGTACATTAGGCGGGACTTCAAGACAGTGCGTGAGATTTTGTTAAGTGGATTTAAATTTAAAAAAAATTCATATACTAATATTCTTATTACGGCTTTGTTATTAGTACACATTTATTATTATATTTTGTATAGTGATGTAAATCATGTCTCTAATTCGTTGCGTAATTTAATTGGGTGCGTTGTACTTCTTTTGCTCATACTTTCGTAGAGGCGTAATGCGAAATAGTTTTAATTAAAACGACATTTATTAAGTAATCAAACGGATGCAGTATAATTAAGCGAGAAAGTAAACTTATAACTCAAGCTGTCATAGTAAATTGCGTTCTCATAACTTTTCTCTCAAGCAATTAATTTGGTAATAATATCTCTTGTAATTTTCACGCAACAGTAAAATTCGTCTCCAATTTCCTTCCAACAGAATAAATCATGAAAAAATACTAATATTCTGTATGGGACACACGCACGTATAATCCCCACTGGCCGACCTCGTTTCACAATCGAAATAAAAATTACCATTTCAATAACTCAGACGCCCAGCCGCAACGATCTCTTCCCCCCTCGAAAACTCCGGAAGCGGTGCATATAAACGCACCTGCGCGTTCTCCTAAAAGAACTGAATCACCGGGTACATCGACGAAACTGTGTGCCCTATAATCGCGCACGGGCCGAATAATGTACATGTGTATACACGAGAGAGCGAGAGTAGCGCGATGACGAAGCCTTGCGGACTCATCGATCGAGCGCAAACTCTGGGGATTCGTAACGCTTCGGTGCCCGAAAATTACGCTCGTTCGCTTTTTACCGTATTTATCATATTTTAGACTATAAGTTACTGTGTATGCTCAAGAATGGCGCGTCATAGAATGTCAAAGATATTAATTTTATGTTTTATGTCTGTTACAGCAAAACTATCTGATGAAATTCGGCTACCTACCGCAGAGTGGATTGGAGACGGGGAACTTGAGGACAGACGATCAGCTGAGGGACGCCATCCGAAGTTTGCAGGTCAGTTTTTTTTCTAATTATTTTTTTGTTTTTTCTCACATAGCATTGGATCTGCATAAGCGATATAATACGAGTGAATTCATGGTGGTAGCTATATGTAAAGAAATAAGTGGGCTGAGCGATAATTTAATTGATGCGGGTTCGGTGATGGATCGAGTGTCATAAAGTCCAAATATGTTGATAGCAGAATTATGGAGAAATATTTCCTTTGTTATGCAATTCGAAATGTCCCAAACTTGTCGAATTATCCTACATTTTCCTACTTTCTCCCATCTGTTATTTGATCAATATACATCTTCCATCTTTGAGTTAAATAACAACGCAGAAAAACTCTAATTCAGGAACGTGGTTTAATATTTTTCTTATATGATACGTATAATAAAAAATGGCACGAATCTAATAAATAAAATTTTTCCATCTAACCTCTCGATAACATCTATGAATAAAATGCAGCTGATGTGAAGCATAAAATAGCAAAATATGCAATTTAATTCAAAGAAAGTCATTCGGGAAAGGAAATGCTCTCCATCTCAATTCAAATCCCCTAGGCTGGCGTAAAGGGAGATAGTCACCTTCCCTTCGGAATGGAAATATCGGTCAGGTTAATAAAAGAATCCGTCATTCCAGTTCTATATACCAACGAGAGAGCGCCAGATAAAGCGATCTCGAAATAAAAAAGAAAGTATGAGAAATAGAAGCGTGGACAGGGTTCGTCAATTCTGATAAAGTCTCGTAAAGCCTCGCGTTTCATAGTATTGCTCAGTTGCTCTTCAACGACTCGCCGAGGCAAGAGCAGAGACACGAGAGTGTAAGAAATTTCGATGCGAGAAATGCAAATTATGCTCGATCGACGCTCTGCAGCAGTATATAGTCACCCTTCGAAGTGGCCACGACTCGTGGAGTGAGAGCCTTGACGAAGATTTGCATGAAAATCGCGCTCGTCAGTCGGTGCGCCGTCTTTGCCCATCTCTCTCCTCTCCTCTTTCTCTTTCTCTTGCAAGCACGCCCTTACCGTGCTTTCTCTCATTTCCGCGTCTGTCGGCGCATTGCACTTGGCGCCTACTCTCCTTCGTTTGTCTCACTACCTCTCTTTAGCTTCTCCGCATCTCCTTTCTTCTCCTCCTTCTTCATCTCCGTGGTAGTCGTCGGCGTGCCGATGGCTCTTAGTGCATCTGTAAAACTGGCAAATGGAATTCGTATTTGCGGTTTTTTTTTCTTATTTTAGTACGATCACTGCTTGTTTCACATTCAATTATTCTATAGTGACGTTAGGCTGCGAAGTGCATTTTACCGGGATCAATGCGAAAGAAGAGGTATAAGTAAGTTGTATCGCTTTTGCTTATTAACTATAATACAAAAGTATGATGTGTAAAAGCTACGTACAAAAGTTCTGATTTATCTGCTTTTGATGTTTAAATGTTTCCATTGTATCAATGAATTGCACTTAATAGTTTAACGATGCGATAGACAGATTTTTTTTAATAATACATTTTAGCGCAGTAGCCATTTTACATTTTATAATTTCACTCTAAAAATAATTCTAAAATTAAAGTTGATAGATTATAATTTCCTGTTTACTATGAATTTCTTTATACTTTTCACCAATTGAATAATCAGGTCTCGTCAAATGAAACATAGACGAAGGCAAAAAACTTCCTTTTCCCATTCAGGATTCATAAAGACACACTTCCCTCTCTTTCTTCCTCTATCTTTTACTTTCTCCCCCATCCCATTGTCTATTCATCCCTGCGCTGTGAGCAAGAACGTATAATGGCGCGCGCCATCGCGCCGAGCTCGTTAAGAACGGATCAAAAAGTATTCGATGGAACGGCTCTCTGCGCGCTTGCACTTTTCAATTGGCTTCGCGGATCGATCCAGCTTTAGGTGGTCCTGCAATGTTAATTCAATTTTTTTCCTTCTCCCGACGGGATGAGGAAAATCCGATATTGCCCCTCGCTTATTCTCATGTATAAAGGTGTACTGCATAATTCGCGCAAAAGTTGATGCTTGGGCTTCGATTTTACGGTTTTTAAATTTGTTATATTCTGTCGATTGATTAGATCGAGCCATAATTCATTATCCTCCGTCACCGTAGAGTTCAAGTTTGATACTCTTATTGACAGCATCTGAATAAGCGTAACTTTAATTTACAGACTTTCAAAAGTATTTTATATTTTACATAAATTATAATGAAGTGTTTATGAGATGAGTTTTATTACATTCATTGTTTTAGAATCCAATAAATTTTCTGTGTTGCAGAAAATTGTTATGGCGGCCTAGAATGAAGAACTTCCATTTTTTTCTTAAATTTTGTTCGTGAAGAATGGCCAATATTTTTTTCGTTTATATTTCGCATCGTAAAACTTCGATATTTGTTCATAAAATAAAAACGTGTACTTTTACGAGCCTTAAATCACTCTGCAGCTCCGATACGAGCATTTCCAGTGCTGAGCTTCCAATTTTGCACCAACCTCCGACTAACAAAGCAAAATTATTTTCTTTTTTTTGCAACTACCTATCCCAATCTACCTATAAACGCCTGCAGTTTGAACGGCAACGCGCAAAGACAAGGCAGAGGATTGAAATTAAAAAAAAAATCTTGAAGGACATCAAAACGTCCTATTCTTTATTTTTTGGCGATTAATCTCACGAAGCTTTTGCGCAGCTGCACTTTCAAGTCCGCACTCTTTTTCTCTTTCTTTCTCTAGTACGTTCTGTCTTTTACATCTTTTCTACTTTGTGCTTCACTTTCCTCGTGTTTATCGGAGTGAGCTCCGGGCCTTTCGCTTCGAGAACGCAAGGAAGAATGGAAACTTAACGAATGCATGGTGCGCAATTTCGAATACTAACCTCACCTTTGCTTCTTGCTTTTCTTTCTTTCTCTTCCTCTTGCCCCGTTCACTCACAGCCGAGGACAATTCCATTTGAGACGCGGCGCGAATCGGCTTTACTGGTCAATGCATCATCTGATTTGCTCACTATACTTTCAGTGAATTCCATTCTATTCTATTTACCAATGTATGAATTCAATATAATAAGTGATAATTAGAGAAAATCATTTTAGCATATGATAGTGGAAGATCCATAGAAGCATTAGGAATAAAATTTTGTTTACGTCTTACGTTGTCATAAATATGTCTGTAAAATCTTGATATTTTCGAATTTTATTTATATTTTTTTATCTATGTTTTGTGTTCTGTATTACCCCATATGTTTTTATAACTACAAAATCTGTTGAAAGATTATGCAAATGAAAAAAAGAATATACATTTTTATTTATAACTTTCTAATAAGTTAATAATTATATTAAAATGTAAAACAGGTATTTATATTTTGTATAAATCCACTACTCTATTTTGTCATTAATCCAAAAATTGAATAAAAGTCAAATAAACAGAGATAAGAAAATCCAGAGAAGTTTAGATTTTCGTATTACAACTTGTTATCCCGAAAGCACATCTTGCAGGTACAGTTTACCCTCTCTTCGCTCTTTCGACTCTTGCTTTCCCTTCACTTCATTTTTTACATTCGCCGTCTCTCTGTTTTACGCGCACGTCGCATATGCGCACACGTGTTCTTCCAACGTATTCATATATTTTTAGCGATTTTCTGTTTGATGTTTTGCGCTCACACAACTATGTGTAGCGATTTACCATAGCGTTCGACCGGTTATTTCGTCCATTGTTAGTGGCGCCCCCTCCACCTCTGTCGCTCTGTCGCTATTCCTCTTTTTCTCTCGTGTTCCACGGAGGGATTTATAAAAATTGGCACGCTCGTATGGAAGCTAGTGTGAGCAGATTGTTATTTATTGGATTTTTACCGATCGGATGTTTTGACTATATGTTCTTTTCTGCTCAGCCATCGATTAAAGACAGCGAGAGGGAGAGAGAGAGAGAGAGAGAGAGAGAGAGAGAGAGAGAGAGAGAGAGCGACGTTCGCCTCTTGATTTCGATAGGTTTCGTTAATAAATCGTCGTTTTTTACGGGTGTATTGAGTAAATATAGTATAGGATATTTTGTTTAAAAGGATATATTATAACGAATATTGCGGATAGGCTTTTTTAATATGTCAAATATTAAAAATATTGAGTTAGTGAAGTTTTTACTTAATGATTTTTCAAAAGAGCATATTTTTCTTCCATGTCGAATATGTACTTTGTCTGTAACGTAGATCAAAGGAATTTAGAATTATTTCGCATAATCACCTTACTCGTGTCCCAGTAAAGTTAGCTAATGCAAATTAAAAACTGCTCTTGACATTTTTCTGTGATATAATATCCTACAAAGGTTGTATTGCAGTATAATTAATTTCATAGTTAAATGTACGCCCACATTTCTCTGCTGCGTTACTGACATGTTAACAAAGAGTACAAAGAAGAAAAACGTACTTTTCACGGTGCTTGCAGTAGTAGAGTGTGAGTACCGCACTAGTTATTTACAGACAAAATTAATTATCATTTCTCATTGAGTCATTTCTTGAAAATTAATTTAAACTTTTTTAATTTCTCTCAAAAATGTGTTTCAAAGTTCATCAGACTTGACGACCACTTTAACAGCACTCTTTCAAACATGAAGATACTTTAAACTGATAATTTTTCTGCGTATCCGAGATAGATGTTACAGATGCATCAATCAATGTGAATGTTCTATTATATGTAAAATTTTTGATATTGCAGTGCATATTTACTTTTAAAATACAACAGTTGGAAAATGTTTGTATAAATATTGCAAACTTTTAGTTCAGTAGTTCAAGCACACGTATTTGTATACATATATTTTTACTGCGATTGAACACAATGTAGAAAAGTATATTCATAAATATGCGCTTTAATCGCGCTTCAAAATATTTCCTCATATCCATTCGTTGTAAACGAAAAATATTAGATTCGATAATGATTCGAAAAGCGATATTTTATTACAATTTTACTCCATCGACAGTATCTGACACGTCCATATGGCAATAGCCATTTTCCACAAAAAAATTAACCACCCTCTCCAACCTCCGTCTCCTTCCACTTGGTTAAACGCGCCAATAATCGTTCTCACGCTAATACCCATCTTCAGATGCGTACCTCGTGAAACTTGAATATATGTAGCCTCAGGAGCTTCGAACTACATAGATACTCGACTAAAGTTGAGCGAAATAACTTTGTTTGCGCAGAGATTCGGCGGTATTCCGGAGACGGGCGAGGTGGACGAGAAGACGCAACGGCTGATGGTGAGCCGACGATGCGGCCTGCCGGACAAGCCGGACCTCCGGCTTCAGGACACGGGCTTGCTGCGACGGCACAAACGCTACACCCTGCACGGCACGCCCTGGAAGCATTTCAATCTCACCTGGAGGTAAGTCTTTAATGCATATTATACTTGTGTACGCGTGTGAAACCTCTTATTGGCTGGATTGTCGAGTTTACGGGAGTATCGGTATTTAGAAGGAGGGCGGGAGTACCATCTAGGGAGCTTACATCGAAACTTGTATATTGATTAGTGTGCGAGATTAGGGAGTTTTCTTTAGATTGGTTATGTATGGCTTAATAGTTAGACTACTATATACTAAGCCTGTCTATTTACGGGGTAAGGTTAATAGCACTGTAAATATTCATTTAGCTATGATTTAATGATATTTAGTGTTGAATAAATAGATTGCTTTCGAAATTAGTCATTTAACGATTCTGTGATGATAAAAACTTGCATTTCATTCTTTCACGTATACTGCGATGAATTTTTCGCAAAAAAACCTAGAGAGTAAAAGAAAAACAAATCTCGAGAATCGTGCGTGACAAATGTCTCGGCTTAACCGAAAAAACAAAAGTCGCCGGTCTATAGTGAACTAACTTTGTTTTCGCGCACAAATCTTTGGGGCAATCGCGAAAAACAAATTGCGACCCTTAAGCTCTCTAAACAAGTGGCATGCCAAACTCTCTTGCGAAGTACTTCGTTTTTCCGAGAGTCAAATCCAGAAGAGCGACGAAGAGATCGAACAAATTCCGAAAGTATATATATATACACACCAATCCCGTGGTCCCAATAACTTCTCTCTCTCTCTTTCTTTCTCTTTTCCTGCTATCGGATCCACGCCTCCCGAAACTCAATACGAGAAAAGTAAATAAGTACGCAGCAGAAGGAGGAGAAGGAAGGGGAGGTGGAACGAAGGACGAGCTGGTGAGCGAGGAAGAGATGGAAAAGTCAGCCCGAAAAAGGGAACAATGCGAACATGAAAGAAAGAGAGAATCTCGCGTTCGAAGGTAGGAAGGAGGGAGAAGAGGAAGAGGCCCGTGTAAATTGCGGCTGGCACCTCGCGCGCCCCGAAATCCCGTCACGTAGGGCTTTCTCTCGCTCTTTCTACCTCTCTCTCTCTCTCTCTTTCTCTCTTTCTCTCTTTCTCCCGGCTGGGGAAGACCACCGCAAGACCTTACAATTCTGCACCACGGCGAAATATTCCGCGCACGCCGTATAAAGCCCCCGCGCTTTCGCCAACCCCTCCTCTCTCTCTCTCTCTCTCTCTTTCCTCGCGTATACACACCCGTACGTGCGCGCATTTTTTCCCTTGTATTATCTCTTTCTCGTTTTCGCTTTATTTGTCTTTTTTTTCGCACACCACCAACGACGGCGAAATGAGAATGTTTTCGCGCTCAAAGAAATTGGCCGCAATTATCGTTATCAAATGGATGCTCCTTCTTTCTCGGAAAGATTAACGGAAAAATTGGTTTCCAGTTGATGGAATCGGTAAATAACTCCGTGCTAGGTTTTGTTTGTAAAAGTTGCTACGTTGGCTGACGTTTAGGATTTATCATTAATTTATTTTTTTTGCTGTCAGCTCTGAACCTAGGCTTACGAAACATATTACTTTGTCTCTTAAGCAGCGTAAAATTTGTCATTTTACTAATTGGATTCCACGGGATGTCAGCAGATTACGGAGAAAAGTTCAAATTACAGTTCACGAAGAAAGTCGGAATATTCATCAAAGTCTTCGTGTAATGATCGGAGCATACAAATTTGATAAATAACCAGTTCGTAGCCACAATGCCGCAGTAAGAGGTCACTTAAGATTCAGATCCGCCGCTACGCGGCAATGCCAGGCATTTTTATTCCGAATTCAATAAGAACTTCTTATTATGTAACACCTGGCCTGAAAGCGGATAAAGTTTTTTTCAAGTTTCTAGTTAAGTGCCAAACTTTCGAGCAATCAGTACTACACAGTAACTCGTAAGAAACTCGAGTTGCCGTTTCATCAGTTATTGGTGCTTTTTGTTTTACTTATTTTAAGTCCTAGAATGTGCTCAGAATAAAGCAAATGGTATTTCTCAAATACATACATCTCATCACTGAATGATAAGTACTATGAAAGTTAATATAACCAAAAATTTTCATTGAATACATTAGAAAAAGCAATTAAATTATGTAATGTTAGCAATTAATACGATAAAACTTTGTTTCACATTCGTATAACTTCCATTTACGAATGAGGTACATATACAACAACGATTTCAAATTACATGTTTCTTTGTAAAAATCAAAATTTCCCTCTTATCATTAACATACAAATTCGTCGTAAATTCTCATCAGCATATAAATATTTACTTTTGCAATTTGCATGGAGTAACGACTAGAGCACAGCCATCAAATCATCATGCAGTTTCACGTTTGCTCAACAAGTTAATATTTCATCCCACCCATCGCAGCTTTCGAGCCAAGTGACAAGCAGCTAAATACTAAACATGTTACAGCCGAAAATGCAAATTCCTCGGCATTCCTTACTCATACCATTTTCTTATTCACTTTGCCGTGTGACTTCACGCTTGCGTCGCGTTCGTCATCGGATATATAGTTGCTCTTTTTCCATTCCCTACAACGCCTCGAGACTTCTTTTTCCTTGGCGCGGTCGCTTTTCTTCTCCCTTTAACTTTCCTTCTCGTAATAACGAAATACCCTAGGGAACAATGGGCCCGGCCCTTGGGCTTTGACTACCTTCGAGCGGCGAAACACTGCGACGAAAAAGTAGTCTCACCGGGACTTCGATCGCTTTCCTGTGTGTGTGTGTGTGTGTGTGTATATATATATATATGTGTATATCGTCTGGTCGAGCCGTCGTCTTGTTCCTTTTTTGCGCAAATGTTTCTTCCTTCCGTGTGTGTGCATACTGGCCTTTCGTTCAAAGGTCTCGCCGCAGTTGCGTAGTTTGCATCTGAAAGAGCCTATTTCCTGGAATTCAATAGTTTCGAATGCAAAGGTTTGAAGATATTTAATGTTTTTAAAGAATTTACCATTTAAAGAACGTTTCTTGAATTTATGCTTTGAGAAAAGAGCATATCCATTAGGGGTATTAAACTTTCTAATAGGCCTTAATTATTGTAAATGTTTTTACTTTCTGCTGCATTAAGATGTGAGTAAGTAAGACTGGAACAGTAAAATACTGTCAGAAACATAAACTCATCCTAGTTTGGGCCCCATAAAACTTCAGACGTAAAGGGCGGAAGCTTTGTCCGATTTAGCTACTACTACTACTTACGAGCATCGTATGTCGTAAAGATAATTCTTTTGACAATTTTATTACGGCTTTTGAGGAAACAGTGTATATGTAATGCTCTTGAACATGCCTAGGGAGCACAAGTACATCCACTTTAGTATACGTGGTTCAATATTAACTTGATGGGTATAACTTTCGTATCTATCTATTTGAAATGAAATGCAAACATAATTTGGTCATTTCATTCCGATTAAATAATTACTTTATAATAAATATCCAGATAATAAATTAAAAATAAAAGAGTATATATGAAAAAATGGCGCTAACATAACTCAGCCTTTTGATTATGTAAAAGCATGCAACTCTTTTAAATAAATAATTTGCTTGTCAATAGTACAGCAATAAGAGTAAAAGCGTTTTATCGATAAGTAGAAAATGTATTGATTTGTATTGATTTGTATTATTCACATTGGTCAATATTACGAAAAAAGAATAAAATAATATCTTTTTGAATGGGTTATTGCAATAAATCAGTCATTAAGGAATACCATTCGAGCTCACTATATAATTACCGTACATTCGCCAAGAACTCGTCGTCGCCTCTTCCGTACGAAGAGTAATTTCATTAATTTGTATGATGTCGATTTCAATTGATCAAGCGACGGCAGGCAACGTCGCTTCCCCGCTTTTAATTGGTGCGTTTCGCTTGTCAACGGAAGTCCGAGTTTATATGCTACATCGATTGGTATGCAGAATCTCGATTCAAAGTTATTGCTATATCATCGACTTGTTCGGTGCTGGCGCGGTTGGTACGTCCGCTTGCAGGAAAATTGGCAACTCTTCCGCAGTCGCATCTCCAATTAAGTCTCACTAGTCTGCAAAGAGAACGACGTCTCAATAGTTGAGTAAAAATGACCAAAAGTGATTCATGCATTACTACTAGAAATTTATGTGTTATAGTTATTTTAAGAACAATTTTTAATTATACATTATTTTATAAATATTATATATATATTTTAATTGAAAAAATGTTCTCAATTTCGTTAAATCAATTTTTTGTATAACAATTTTTCACTTCAACTGTAAAATAGAAAAATTTGAAAGGACAAAAGTAGAAATAAAAATAGTATTTTTTACAAACCGGGAACTAGTTATGGTCAGCAAATACCAAGCTGCAACTCAATGAGGACACAATTATTTACCACCGCACCGCAATTAACGTACATTTTCATCGCACAGGGGACACTGTCATATACGCGGCCATAGCCACAACTCCTCTTGTCTTCCTCTCCTCTTTTTTTCATCGCGGCCACAATACAGCTCTCGGACTCTCGCAGTGGGCAGGCGAAATTAAAATATACGTTACGGTCCTCCACGGCGGTCGCAATATATCCCCAGAACTATAACTGCGTACCACCAGGGAGTATGAGAAAGATAGAGCGAAAGAGAGAGAGAGAGAGAGAGAGAGAGGGGGGGGAGTAGAGCTGAAAAGTTTTTGCGAAACGCGATGAATTTCCCGCCGATTGTCCGGCGCCAGCTGTTGTTCGCGGGTGTAAGAAGAAGCTACGCTATAGTCCGCGCGCGCGCGCACGCACACATACACCAATTCCGGACGTGACTTTTATGCGCTCGCTTTTTCGTGAGGAGCGAGAGGAAGAGACTGGTTAATCGAGCTTTTTTCGTGCTTCTAGTGTTGCTCGTACCTTTTTGCGAGCTTTTATTTCCTTTTAACGGCTAATGCTTCAGAGATGGTTTTGGGTAAGTGTAGAAAAATGAGAATTTCGTTTGCTAAAGACGTTGGGTGCTCGAAGGTTTCGAGGTGTTCTTAGTATGGGGAAAAGTAATATAAGACTTTTACGATCATGTTGATTATTATTAATGAATTTGGCCGGTAATATCTTTTTATTTAGTTATTTGTGCATGGTGTATTAAATTTTATGTTAACGATTAGCATAATTTATATTTAGAATCGCTGTGAAAGTGTGTCAATAAAACAATTAAAACAAGGATAAACTCTTTAGTGAGATTTTTTGTCTATTTGTTAATATTAACATTTTACAAATTTCCGAAAATTATTATAATCATTGAACTAGCACATAAAACATAAAGTTCCATTATTTGCACTCTTGAAAATTCAATAAAAGCTTGATTTTACGAAAATAAATATACTTCAACGTCGATAAAGGAGGCATTTACAGTGTAGCGCTTCTTTATTGATAGAGATGCATTCAGGCCGTCGGTCAGTTAGGAACACCAAGCTTCATACTGAACAGTTAGGCTTAAATAAAGATGGCGCTCTCTCCGCTATTTAAATATTCTACATTCATAAAAGTTTATTTTAGACTGTTGAAATATGTTATTATATTTAGATTTATTTTCTTATTATCGATCAATTTGTATTTTTATTGTACGACTGTAGGTCTGGAATAAGCGGTATTGTTATTAATATAATATGAACGTTATAAATGCATTCTATATAGAAGATGTATAAATTTAAATGTCCGAGAATGAAAAGAATGATGTTGATAGCGAAGAGACTTCCTTCCGTAAACGGACGATAACTAAGCTGAAAAGAGGTGTAGATAGAATAATATCAAAGCAGAATGACAACTGCTATTTAATACTATTAATGGTAAAATTGTAGACACTTCAATAGTCATATTTTCATTGGCATTAGAATTATCATCATTTTCTTTAATTTGCATTAGAAGTGGAAAGTTTAATTTTATCTAGATCGTATGCGAAAATATTAATACCAAAGTATTTTCTTCATTTACTAAAGGAAAGAATGATAGAAAATAACGTACTTGTCGCTACAGTAATATTAAATCATTACCTACATTTTCTTATTTAACAATAAGGCTTTACAGAAAATATTTTTCCATCCTCACTATTATTCAGTATAAACAGTTAAATTTCTTCCTTCCTTCTTTATCTAACGAACCTTAATTTTTCTTATACAAATTTACCACGAAATGGCGATTACCAAAAAGCCTTCACATTCAACTGACAAAAAAAAAACACGTCCGTATCCCGTCGCGCCTCTCGCGCGCATGTGTCATCCCCCGAAACCGCCAACGCGCAACGGCACATGAAATCTAATTAGCGCTCGGACGATTCTCTTGCGGCCGCGAAAAAAAGCCGAGAACAATAGCGCGTAAATGACGTCGGTCGGTCTGTCTGGCGTACGCCGGCGAAAATGCGCAACTGCGACGCGCTCGCGCGTAATCCAGTGGTATGTTGCTCGACACTTTTTTTTCAACGCTTCAAGTGCTATCCCTTCCGGTCCTCGAATCAAAAGTAGCGGCTGGGCCGCACCTCGTGCGTGTGCAATGTAAATACACACCGCGGAGCAAATACGAGGGGTGGAAAAGCCGAGGGAAAATGCGCGTTTCGCAATCAGCGCACAGGATGGACTGGCCCCGCTAATTCGCATGCGCTGGGGAACGAAGCTCTTGAAGGGAAAAAGGCGAGAAGCTTCGCGTGGAGAGCCGTCGCCGCCTCTTGACGCACCTGACATTTTTTTTCTTTATTTTTTTTTGCTTGCTCCCTCTTCTTTGGGCTGGAGGATCATCATCGTGAGCCCCGTTTTTCGAGTTGTTTCGACACGTTGCACGGGTGAAAAGCATGCACGCGGACGCGCGTTTCCGCTGTTTTTTCGGCGCTCGTGTTTGAGCCAGTGCAAAAGCCTTGTTATTGATCCGAGCGGTTGGGTAAAGTCTGCTAATATGGTTCTGCGCCTAATATAAACCATTAAATTGCGATATTTAGAAACGTACAAAACTCTAATGTTGGAAAATAGGTTTATTAGACGTAATTATTTCGAATGAAGATGTGCTACTGTGTTTTTTTATAGCAATTAAAAGTTTTATTTGTTTCGTGTAGTCAAAATCCAATCAGAACACATTATTAAATGTGAAGGAAAGCTACGGTATTATGACTGTGTATTATTACAAAGATAATTATACCCATTTATTTTAATTAAAAAATATTTGTATTTATTATATGATAAACAGTACTTCAAAACTCTTAAATACCTCATAAGTACTTGGTCCAACTTCAGTATTGGTAGTACATTGATGATGGGTATATTCTATATTTTTATTTGTAAATGTTTACTAACTTATCTATATTTATTGTCATAGAAAAATCTTTTATTATGGTATTAACCAGCTTTGTATATTTATAATTTTGAAATATTTTTTTTACATTAAACAATAAAATGGAATTTCCTAGAACTAGAAGGAGGTTTTTAGTTTTTCTTAAACGATTAAACGTGTTTGAGTACTTTTGGAGTGATTTTTTACCACTTTTGAATCTCTAAACATCATTTTTATTATTTCACTTGAAAAGCTTGAACATTTTATTTTTACAGGTTTTCGTATAGCAATTAATCATTCCGGAATCTGAAAATAATATTTTGTTCAATTTTTATAGCCGTTTAAAATTCAGTGTGCCATCTTGGAAGTCTTTACTATCGCGTAAGGCTAAACTTAGTGGTGAAAAGATATTTTATACGATGTATGATTCGATAAAATAAAAATTTTTTCTCTACTTTTGATATTCCATGTTACAGACTTTATTTTTATCGAGTTACCTAATAACAGTTCACTTTTATAAATTACACGTTGCCATAGCCATACGCAAAAAGTTTTACAAACGAAAAAGTAATTGAGCAAAACCAACATTTTCAGTTTCTCTCTTGACTTTCTTTACTTTTCAATCTCATGACCGTTAGCCGGGAAATATATAAATTTATGGTCTCAGAATATAACACAATTATTACATAAATAGTTGAATGTTTGCAAACCATTTGATTCTTCGATACGGTAGTTTCGCATTACCTCTAAAAAATTTATATTTCAGAAGAGAGAAGCACTGCTGCGTTGAAGAAGACGCGATGACCGACATCGAAAAAATTGAGCGCGCCATTAAGAGCTCGGTTACTTTCAAGACTCGTGGGGGGAGCAAACGAAGTTGAGAAACGATTCGGAAGATGACGCGAGGAAGCACGCGCAGCACCTTGGCGAAGACCCGGAAACTTTGTACTCGGCAAACATGAAAGTTGGTTGTGTCGCGCACTCTATCCTCGGGCAATTATGCGGGACAAATAAAATTATCCTTCCTATACATTTTGCCGACGGGGTGCACTCTAAGTGCACTCGCTCCGTTCTTTCTTCCGTTCTCTCGTGTGCTTTCAGAAATAGTGCGCTGGTGCTGTAGCACTTCAACCATCAGATTTTCCGTTTTTCCTTCCGACTCGCGGTCCGGTTTTGCTATTTTTTGGCTTGTTACGGGTTCGTATATTTATTCGTTATATTTTCTAGGAAAATTCTAAAAATGAACTCGTGACTATTTCATATCGCAGTGTCTGTATTTTATAATCAGGTTATTAAATCACTATTTATTATTCTTTTATCTAATTTTCATTAAACTTATATTTACAAAATAAAATGAAAGTATTAGTAATAAAAATATTAGACTCTTCTAGAAAATTTTTTCAAATTTTTTTCCCTCGATACTGAAATTAATCAAAATTAAAATTCCTAATGGCACTTTTCGAATGCTTTAAAACGCAGAGGAATTAGCATCGAATAAATAAATCGATAAGTTTCAAAAAATGACAATGGATATTCTGAATACTCTGAAGGATTAACTTCGGTCATAACTAAATTAACCCGTAGAGGGAAGAATCACTTGATAATTTGTACGTAATAACGGTTAATGAATCATCGATGCAAGCCATTATTAAACCATTAATTATAATGTACAAGCATTGCCTTTACGTTCGGCGTATACAATCCGGTATTTGTCGAGCGCTGTACAAGAGATAATCAGGGATGTTTTCATGAACGAATGACTACCTTCAGTCATTTCGTGGTTATCGGGTAATCTATCGCTACTATCCCATTAATTTGAGTGTATTATTAAAAATTCTATTGATAAATAACTAAATCAAACTATTATTCTAAACAGGCAACATATAAGTTATCGCGATTTTTTTTATTCAACTCTAGCACTTGGGCATAAATTTTACGTAATGAGATAGAGAATAACTTTATTAAGTAAGTTTCTACTTTTTTCTCGAAATACTCTTAAAATCGTCTTTCAGTCCTTCTCAGAATTGAAAAAAGCCCACCCCCAAAGAATCCAGATAAACACTCCGTGCATTTCTCCCCTGTAATTAAATTCTCCACCCGACTTTGTGGAAGTCTTTGCCGTTTTTCTCAGAGGGTGTCGACCGAGTTTTTCCGTTTCTCTCTTCCATTCTCCTTCCTCTCCGTCGACGATGTAACACTTTGCCGTCTCTGCGCTCTTCTTCCCTCCTACGCTGAGTCTCCCGTTTGCTTTGCAGTTTCTGCCGAGCTGCTTCGTGGGTAAACGCTCTAGAAGGCAAGGCGATTCCACGGTACCGTCGCACAGCAGCAGTCGTGCTCGTTCTTGCTTCATGTGCACAGTTTCTTAGCTCTCGATCTCTCTTCCCGTTTCTAAGTTGCTACTAAGTTGTTTCTAAGATCCACTGTTTCTTTTAGCCGATATATTATTGATAGAAATTCAAAATTTGTCAAGTTTAAACTTTTCATATATTGTATAAAGTCATACTAATATGTGGCTGAAAATCAGTAATTCCATTAAAAAAAAAAGAAGCTTGCTTCTTTGTATCCGCGCTACACAGTTTGTATAATTATTATTTCTATTTCAGTAATCTTTAGGACAGGAATAACCAGTACACATATATTAGTCGAAAAACATTTTGAAAGCGTAGAAAAGCTACATGCACTAAAAAGAACTGCGACGCATACCCCCACACATGCATTATTCAAAGTGTGTACAGCCGGCAAGAGCAGCGGCGGCGGCGGCGGCGGCAGATCCGCAATGCAACGACTGCTCTCCTCTTCCCAGTTTCCCTCTTTCCTCCCCCGCGCGCCGCAGTGCAGCGCAGCGCAGCAACGTAAAACCCTTAATTTATGAGGGCTCGAACGAGAGCGACCCTCGAAAATCGCTCGCGGAAACGAGGAAAAAACGAGCGCGCGTACTTTTCGCGAATTGCATTTAAACGGCGAGTAATCGCGCATTATTACGTTATCGGGCTCTCCCTCTCTCATTCCCACGTTCTTTTTTTTTCGGCGAGTTCGACCGGTAGCTGCAGCAAGAGTCGAAACGAGTGGTGGGGGAGGCGAGCTTAAAAGCGATTACGCCCCCGTAAAGTGGGTTGGGTAATACGCGGGGGTGCCCTGGCTCCTGTCTCCCCGTAATAAGGAGATTCATTAGCGACCTGGGAAGAGGGATAGAAAGAGAGGGAGAGAGAGGGAGTTGAAAGAGGAAACCGAAGCGAGAATCGATTGCCGGCACGCGGGCGAATTTATTGTGGGCGGAGCGGCCGGAATGTTCCGCGTACTCGCGGAGTCGAGTTTTTCCTATATAGCTACGTGAGCTGGAAGCTCGATGAGGAATCGTGGGGGATTAGAATGTGCTCAGAGCGAACTCTTTATTACGGCTTATCGCAGCAGCTTTAATTTGGAGGAAAAACTTGCAACAACTCCGATTCTTCAACTCCGGAAAAAGTTTAAAGTATCGTTGACTAAAAGCACGTTTTATTGCATTTATGCATTCGACGCAGAATGAGTAATCCCTATAATTGACTTTGTTACTTTTTCGTTAAAAATGATATTCTCATTAATTCTCAATTCGCTCCAATGAAAAAAGCGCATCAGCTACAACACCAAGCGGTAGCAGTGCACGTCTCGCAATTTTGTCTGAAAATGCAAATTTTTTTTTTCGCCCCCACGAAATAATCAGCCTACCTCTCAAACTTCGAGCCTCGTCCTCCCACAGCACAGCAGCCTCATGACACTACTCTCAACGCACGCCAGCGCCATATAAATTGCAAATAAGCCTAAGCAAATAAGCATATAAATTGCAAATAAGCGCTCGGGGTAGCTACGGATGTGACCGTATTAAAAACAGCCCCGAAGCCACAGACCGCGTATTACACTCGCCAAATAAAAAGGGTGGCTCAATTTCTCTCTCTATCTCTCTCTCTCTCTCTCTCTCTCTTTCGTTCTCTCGGAGGCCAATCCGGACCTCCAAGGAGGAAGAAAAAAGAGAGTATGGATGGTGCGCGGTAAATTTTTGTGAAAAATTCGCGCGTCGCGGTAAAGTTGCTCGCAGGATTTTATCGTCGCCCGCCCTCAAGGAAATGAGCTCCTCTCACTTGCGAAGCGAGGAAGAGCGGCGTGGATATAGGCCGAGCTACTGTAGACCGACGCTCGGCCTTACCTCTTTTTTTACGGGCGACCGTTTCGCTTCATCGGTTATTGCCTCTACGCGCTTGCGTGGATGGCTAGTAGGCGAGTTAATGTTGGTGCGAGGGTTGTGACGTGGAAGAGAGCAGCCTGGATAATGATATCGGCTGTTCAATGTGTGCCAGAAAATTCGGTGCTTGTGGCGGCGACAATATCTCTAAGAAAGATTTCGTACAACAAATTGTTTTTACTATTAAATTCAGAGTATAATATCGTCAATACACTTCGTTGTACACGTGTAAGAATATATTTAACGACTGATTTCAAATATATGCTCTGTGATAGTACTTTATTTGTGCATCAATGGAATATCATACCTATAAAAATATGTCTTAATAAGTTAAAAAAGAAAATATTTAAAGTGATAAGTACTCTTGCAAAATAAGCTGAAAGGTAATATACATTTCGTCCCTCGCAATTTCTTTCACTCTGCCCGCGACGCTACTCAATAAGACGGTTCTTGAGGGACTAGGCTTTGTGATTCATATCTGCTTGTCAGATTAAATCCGCCTCCGTCGCGTTGAAACACCAGGAGACTTTAAAGTTTGCTTCATTCTAAAATATGTCTCTACTCGCGACGATTTTTCTTCAACCTACTTTCCTTCCAAAATCCGTTTCGAAAAATAAATCGTAAAATCGTAAGCTTCCCTGGAGCTTTTCAAAAGCAAGCACCACATGAAATCTTCACCAAAGTCGTTTCCAATAATAAATATCCAGCGAGCTCAGAATGAAGCACAATGACACTGATTGACATTCGTTGGAAAAATAAATTTCCTCTCCTCTGCGATTGAAAAATAAAAAAGAAATATATATCGCACGCTATGCCACCTCTTCTTTCTTTATTCAAATTTCCTATATTAGAACCCTTCAACGCGCTCGGCGCTCTCGTTCTCTCTTTACACGGCAAATCCACATTTATTTTCGAAAGCTCTCGAGACTTGTCGGTGTACACGCGGCAATTGAAATTTCACGCTGGCGTTCATTCGATTCATCGGCAACAATGCTCGTTCAATCTCCTCAGCCTCTTGCTCCGTGCAGCCCGTGTTTCTCTCTCTACCACACACACACACACTCTAGTCCTCCTCGTCTTAGTTCACGGAGCGCACAGCGAAATTTCCGAACGAGAGAGGACAGGAAGGGAGGGAGGAGCTTCGGCTTGTCTCTCGATCGGAGTTATAGTTCGCTCGCTCGCGCGCGCGCTCAAGCTCCCGTGTGCTTAACCGACGTGGAGCTTAATGACAGAGAGCGAGAGTCGCTAACTCAAGTTGAAAGATAATATCACGGCGTACGCGGCGCCGTCGCTATCGTCTTTTAGCCTCTGGGCTGATTGCATACTTCGGATTACGCCAGTACATTATTAGGAGCTATCCGCGCGCACGCGCCCGCGTATGAAGTTTTGGCTATACCTGTGTGTGTGTTTAGCCGGCTGATTTGCAGGCCGATTTAAGATAATCTATTGTTCGCTCGGTAATCCCTTGGTTAACTCGTAATTGTATGTTTTCAAGTTATCCCAGAGACGATGTTGTACACTAAGTGTCAAGTGTTAAGTTTATAGGAGACTAAAGTATTGATTTTTTGAAGGAGCAAAAGTATTTGAATGAAATGAGGTCAAGTTTCAACACCGTTCTCTCTCCCGTCATCTATTTCATAAAGTGTGTGTGTGTGTGTGTGTGTGTGTGTGTGTGTGTGTAGTAGTAGTTAGACACGAATCGATATCTTTTCGAAACGCGATTTTAAAAGCCCAGGCCTTTTTCAAGATTCCTACTTGAAAAGATTGCCGTGACCTAGTACGAAATAAATATATGTTTAAAAAAATTATTTTTAATCTTATACATATATAAACTATACCATCTCCAAAAAAAAATTGTAAATTATTTTTTTTCTCTCAAGATGTAAATTTCGAAACGACGAGTTAAATTTTCGACACGAGAAAACCATCTTTAAAAACTGAAAGTGCTCTCTCTGAAAAAAAAACTGAAAGTTTATTCATGCGCATTTAAACAGAATGGAAAACGTTATACTCTACACTCGTCCAACTTTATCAGAATCTTACGCTGTACGCATATCTGCATGTATACTTGCCAACTATAAAGTTTTTAATTTCCCTTGGAAATAAGCTCATAACTCGATATACAATTTTGTTATTCGCGTGTATATACACATCTCGCGCGTAGATACGCTCGCTCCGCTGCGGCTCGACGCTTATCTAAAAATAAGAAAGCCGGAATACCGCGAAACCGCAGCGGAAATTACCGGTGCAGAGACTGAGACAGCGTAACACGCCGCCGCCGCCGCTGCTGCTGCGCTCGGGGCAATTAAAGGTTTGCGTAAGGAGCGCGAAAAGATTTCACGACGCGGCGGATAATTAAGATCCTTCTTTCTCGTCTCAGCCTCTACTTATTTTCTCGCTCTCTCCCTCTGCGCTGGCGGAAGAAATACAATACAAAGCGAGCGTTATAGAGAGAAGTCAAATGTTTGAGAGGTAAAATAAAAGGAAAAGCCAAGCCGGTGGCGCTGGTATAGCGCTGGTATAGCGCTGGTATAGCGCTGGTATAGGGTGGAAAGCCTTGGGGAAACGTGCGCTGCTACTCCCCGTAGGTTCAAACGTCATCTGTAGATAGAAAACTGCAGCGCGCAATTTCTTTCTCTCATCCAGGCCTTTTGTCCTTTTACTTTACAGCTCGCGGCGGCCGCCTACTTCTATTGTCGATGTTTTCTTTTGCGATTTGTCGCGTTTGGATGGATAGGTTAATGTCATTAAATTTACCGCGGTATTCTCACATGTTTTTGATGAAATAAATAAAGAAAAAGATATGAATACCACGAATTGTGAAAGGAACATTTCAATCAATCAGTTGACTTTATTTTATAAAAATAACATATTGCTTATAAGTATTATAGAATATGGCGCGTAAAAGAATCATTATTATTATACTCTCTTCATTTATAAATCTATCAAATACACCAAAAGGACTTGAATAAAGTTATGAAAGTCTTGAAAAAACACTTAATGAACTTGACTATAATCTCAACGAAGAGAGAGAAAAAAAATTCCATTACAGCAAGCTCTCGATCCGCTGACCCGGAAAATCTCTACAACCTCAAGTTTAAATCGCGCTTATATTTCAGCTAACACTTACTTATTCACCGAAAGTTCGACGACGTCTCACACACATACAATGCATGGCTTATACAATTATGCTTGGCTACGACATAACCACGACAAAACAATACTCAATCGACAATCTACATTTCAAGTTTTTCATAATTCCAGCGCACTTCCATCGCCTTGTTGAATTATGTCGTCCACCACATCGGCATCAGAATCCAACGACATAAACGAACAAAAAGTCCAAAGCGACTCGCCGTCAAAGGAAAAAGCAAACACTACTACGCCGTCATCACCTCACTCTCTTGCTCTTCCATACGAACCAGAAATCGCGAAACAGCAGCAGCACGTCGCTCGACGCGATGACTGAGAGCCTCTCTCTCTCTCTCTCTTCGCCAGGACGATATAATTTCATTGTTTCGTCAATTAAGTTATCGCCTCGCTCTACCTCACTTCGACTCACCCCCATCACCCGCTCGCCACGCTCACTCCATCAGAGGCGCTGCTGACGTGCCGCCGGCAGATATCCGGTTCGATGGCTCGCGCGCCCGCTTGATTGGCAGCCATTGTCACCCTCGCTGCGCGGCGTGCTCGAAACAAAAGCTCTCCTCCCCTACCTCTCGCGTATACGTATACGACCCTTTCTTCCCTCTACCATTCGCGTCCTTCGCCAGTGGGGCGAGGATTCATTGTGCACGCGTGCGTGGGAAGCATCCGAAAACACGCATATAAGCGGTATCGTCGGTTAAAAATTAATGTCGATGTAAACCACTGGCTATGGCTCTATTATACGTATATTATGTATATACAGGGTGTTCGAAAAGTCCCGGATCGGTTGAATAATCGTAGAGTAAGCGTCGTACTGAAAAATGGCTATGACAAAAGTTGTAGGAAATATACGGTGGTAATCTTGGCTGAGCTCTTGGCCATGATCTTCAAGATCATTTAAAGTTCAGATTGATATTTCATTTTTCAATGCGATGCCTGCTTTACAAATTATTCAGCCGTACCGGGACTTGTTGAACACCCTGTATGTGTATATATATACAGGCGAGGTGTACAGGTTATTGTTGCAGTGGTAGTGCACAGCTGTGACGCGCGAGCTCGCGGGCGGCATTGGCCAAGGAGCACTCGCCGTGTGCTGACTCATATGCGCGGCGCGATGGGGTATTGGAAATCGAACGTAGATTAGCGAAATCTGAAGCGGATAGGGCTGTAGGGAGCAGGGATATAATATTAGTCCTGAGATTATTGCCAGTCGTGGATTTCTATATTATTGTAAACCCTTATGTCAGTATACTATAAATGTATACTATAAATTAGTATATGTATAACGAGCGCGAAAGATTCGAACAAATAACGACTGATTCGCATGACGGTATAATAAAGCTTAATTGGTTCGCGCGCGCGCGTGCGCTTATAGCCCATGCAAATTGGCCTCCCGTTCTAGTCGAACTCTATATACCCCATCTCACGGTGGCAAACGAGAACCTGCACCTTTCGCTCGTGCACGCGCGGCACACCTGCACTGTAGTGAAGCTCAATTTCCGCGTTCTAATGAAAAAGAAACAGCCGCCACTATACACCATTGACCCGTACACGTTCGACCTGGCCACTCGATTCTCCATTACGAGTCCTTCTCTGCACTACTCGAGTTTCGCCTCCTCCGCCCAGCGACGTCGGCAGACACGTCGAGTTGAGAGAGAGAGAGAGAGAGAGAGGAGCGTGCAGACTCGCACACGCTGGCTAGTTTCCGCAAGGGGAGACACGTCGCGGTCTCGAGTTCGAGCCCCGCGGATTAAACGTCACTTTAATTAATCTCGCTTTACAGGACGTGGCGTCTCTCTCTCTCTCTCTCTCTCTCGGCCCTCTGCTTTGCTCTTCGGAGCTTCTGCCCCCGGGTCTCGTCTTACACACCTGGAGGCGCTGGCGAGGGTGGGATAGTAGCCTAATTTGGTTATAATACTTCGATACTTGTTGGGTAGCCTGTTATTTTGGCTCTGACTAATCGAGCGCTTCGTTTATTTCCCGTAGACTTGATAGAATTATATATTTCTTATATTTTCCGTTATTTGTTTTCAGCTATCGGTTTTAGTTTGATAATAATTATAGTACTAATGAAATTGCTCATTTTTTACTCTCTAAAGTTGAATTAGTGAAAAAACCACTAAAGATTAGTTAAAATTGCTCCACCGAAACATTAGTG